>JAVJIF010024451.1:0-57314 GCA_038442645.1 Agave tequilana | reverse complement strand
TTTGAAATCAAAAATTCAATTTAGATTATTCTTATATAAAATATATATTATAGTCAAAATTGTATTCCCTTAACTGAAGCTTCATAAATATATGGAAATTGAATTTCAGATTATGCATGATGAAAGCAAGAAGAAACTTTGATATGCCTGCTACTAAGTTGAAATTTCCCTCTCCTTTGATATGCCTGATATATGAAAATTTTAAGACCTCTGCATGAAAGGTTCCATTTTCTCCTAAGAATTTAAGCCTTTATTTTCTGTGGTCCAGGTTTCTAATAAGACCTCTTAGAAGAAGCATGCTTAGTGCTCAGTCCAAATCCCTCTTTGATTTATCATCTACTTGAATTTTCTTGTTCCCTGGATGTTATTATATCAATGTGTATTTGAATGATTTCAAGTAATTTAGTAAATTAAAACCATTTAAAATTTATCTAGACTCTAGAGGCTACAGTTTTTCAATAACTCCTAGGTAGTGTCATGCATCATCCCTCACTGAATGATATTTTGAATTTAGTAAACCACAACCATTTAAGTTTTATTTATATCGCACAGTTAAATGCTTTTTCAATTCCAGATTAATGTTATGGAGAAAGACTGAAGCATTCTTGGGCACTATGACACATTAGCTCCTCGCTGAAGGACATCAAGAATGATCTTAAACACAATCCACCTGTACCGTTTAAGTAGATACTGTAGGTTCCGGTCTTAATAATATTTTTTAACTTATTATGTGAAAGCAAGTATCGATAGACCCAATTCTTAAATATTTCTCTAAATTGATGGCAGAATAAATAAAAAAGAAAACTATCATGCGTACCACTTAAGCCAATATGTTGTAACGTCATCTGAATATCTGCCTGGTGACAAAGAGGTTAAGATATTATTAGCTGTCATTCTTCTTTCTTATTCTTTTTAACTTTCTATATGCTTTAAATAAAAGACAATGTGTTCCTCTTCCAGGGAACTGTTGCAGCTGGACTTACACAGTATAGAGCTTACTCAACAGATGAAGTAATTCTTTATCATCATTGTTTCTTTTTCTTTTTCTTGGAGGTTTTTGTAGCATTACAATTAAAGGAATTTTTGGTTCTCATCTCTTTTAGGTCATGGCATTGCTTCAGCAAGGGAATATGAATAGAACCACTGAGCCCACTCGAGTCAATGAAACCTCTTCACGGTCTCATGCCATATTGCAGGTCTCTCTCTGTCTCTCAGAGATGTTGCTAAAAGATTCTAAATTTCATGAACAATTTGAAATAAATTCCAAATTTTATCGGTGAGAGGGCTCATTATGACTATTGAAAACTTATTTATGTATGTTATATTATATAATATCAGTAATTGTTGTTGGCACTGCATAATTATGTATACAATGCATTTATGCATGTGCACATGAATTTATACATTGACATAAAGGCATGTAAAGAGTCCATGATCAGTTTCTCCTATATTCCTGTCTGTTTTCTTTTATTTCAGAAAAAATCTTATATATTTTTTCAATGTAGGTTGTTGCAGAATACCGAGTCAAAGATTCACCTAACTTACTCACACGTGTGGGGAAACTTTCTCTCATTGATCTGGCTGGTTCAGAGCGAGCTTTAGCGACAGATCAAAGAACTCAAAGATCCATAGAAGGTGCTAACATCAATCGCTCCCTCCTAGCATTGAGCAGTTGTATTAATGCTCTTGTGGAGGGTAAGAAGCATATCCCTTACCGCAACTCAAAGCTTACACAACTCCTCAAGGATTCACTAGGGGGGCCTTGCAACACAGTTATGATAGCGAACATCAGCCCAAGCAATCTGTCATTCAATGAGACACAAAACACCCTTCACTGGGCTGACCGAGCAAAGGAAATAAAAACTAAGGTTTGCCTTCATATCCTCTGACTCTAGGTTGATGATTACAAGTTTTCTTTCATAGGAGGAATGTTTTTATGATATGCATAGTCCTTATAATTTGTGGCTGAAAAGTTATATTTTAAATATTTTGATCTCTTGAACAATGCTATTTAATAGTTTAATTTTCAAACCATGCAAAAGCTGGGTAAGGTGGTGAATTTACAAAGGGGAGACCAGAATTAATCCTAAAGGGGACAAATAACTTGATTTCCCGATAAAATATACTTTCCATAGAAGTTGTAACAAGCCGAATTTGTGATTTCAATTTACACAGACATACATCCCAAAGTACTCTTTAAAGTAAATGTTCAACAACCTTCCCTCCTCTTTTTCTCCTTGTAGGATATATTGGGTATTAGGATTTTTAATCTTTTATTATATTTGATATTCCTTTGTAATTTATTAATCAAATCACAGAAAATATATAGCATGCAAGCCTGGCTTGAAACATAGGGTTGGTACACTCTAGTTATTGGTCCATGTGGAGCAAACAAAAAAGTGTCAGTGTTAATAAGTTGCAAAAAAAGATTCTTCTCCTTCATATTCGCTTGATCTTCATCATTAGAAACTTCCCTTAACTAGGGGTGTAAATTGGGTCAGGTTCCACCGCAACCCAAATCGCACCCAAAAAGTGGGTTTTTTTTAAAGCCTTTGACCCCGCCCAAAACCTGATGGTTGGATTTTATTTTTTTTCCCAAAAACCCACAACGAATTCATCAAAATGCAATCCCGCATCTGCACCTAATCTGGCCAAAACCCTCCAAAAAACCTGCCATTAAAATAGATATTTAGTTACTGGTTATCTTAATATATTGGCACTTGAGACTAATTAGTTATCTAAATACATTATTCTTATCCCAATGACTTTAAATATTTTAGTGAGCAATGTTTTCAGCAATAAGACTTAATATTATGGTATATTAAGTTAGTTTAACATTACTAATCACAATGACAATGTGTTGTGGATTTTGAAACTGATGTTAACTTTACGTACTATATATTGTCAAAATTTAGACAAATAAATAAAATTTTATTTTCGAAAAGTGTGGTTAACCCACTGATTTTGAAATTTAATCAAACCAACCTGCCCAATCTGCTGGATCCCATCTAGAAATCTGAACCCACTCGCAACCAGACGGGGGCAGGTTTTATCCCTTTAGAAATATACCCGATTTTTTTCGGTTTGGGTATTGAAATACTCTAAAACCCGCTCGACCTCACCCATTTATACCCTTGACCTCAACCTTGGTCCTTAACCAAATTGCTGGAACATCTTGAATCCTAACTCCAGTTTCTTTCAGTTACCTGCGGCCACAGGGCCTTTCCAGAGCTGGGTGAGTTTTACTTTTTGATATTGATTCAATTTTATACTGTACTAGTAGTATTTGCTGAGGGTATTTTGGGGATTTTAGATTGGAAAACAATTCTAGGTTATAAGATTTGTTTCTTGCTGTCAGGGATTTTCCTTCAACTATGAGTTTTATCATCTGTGAGACAAGAGTGTTGACATCTATTCTATATTCTTTAACTCTCTCTCTCTCTCTCTATCTCCTGAAATAATGAAATTGTCTGTTATTCTCTGAGGATGTAGGATTTGCTTTGAACCTCGTTAAATCTGTGCATGTGCATTCGTTCTTGATCTCAGTTTTTGTTCATTCCTTAACTAACCAGTACAAGAGCTAAGGGTTTCGATCCTCGAACCTGTGGGTTATTCCACTACAAAGAACAACAAGAAGATTTTTTGCGTTATGTTTAATAGTCCCACATCGAATAATTGAAAGTAAAGTGAACTACATAAATAGAAAGTTAGGCCTTTACTTAAGCTTTTTGGTCAGATAAAATATTAACATATACCGTGTCTTCACCTATTTGTCTCCTTAATGGGTTGGTTTATCTGTAACATATTGCTATCAGATCTCGATTGTCACGGGTATTGGACGTCGTCTGTTAGCCCATGTGCCACCTATGTGCTATTTGAGTTGTCCATATAATTCCTACCTTTACCTAGATGCTAGACTTGTGTCCTCTTGACGGCCTATATAATTTCTATGAGTATTACACATGAAGGGGGGATTTGTTGACTCATTTGTGATATGAATAGTCCCACATCAAACAATTGAAAGCAAAATGAAGTGCATAAATAAAAAAATGTGTTTCTACCTATCAATTTAAACTTTTAGGTTAAGATCTCAACATATTTGTCTTTATAATAGGCCAGTTTATTCGTAACACAAATCTAATGATATATTGCAACTGCCTATCAACCTCTTTCTCTCCTTCTCTCCCACCCCCAAGAGAAAAAGGTTTAAGGATTCATGATCATAGATAAACTCAGCGGAACAATAAATTAGTCAACTTGATGAATGAAACAAAATTTCATTTCCTCTTAGTATATATTTCCAGTTAGTAGAGATGAAATATTTAGATAAACTGGTTATCCTCCCCTCTCCCCCACCTCCCTTTTTGTCGTGGTGAGGAAAAGGATAATTCATGAATGTAGATAAACTTAGCTTTAAAAAACTAGTCAACTTGATGAATGAAGCATACATTTATTTTCTCTCATTTTTCTATTTGAATTAATAGAGGAAAAATTTTATCTGGTTGACCTCAAAATCAAATCTTGATCAGCAGAAGAGGATAAACGAATAGTTGGCATTCTATTATTCTAAAATCCTAAAGACAGTGTTGATAAGGTTGTTTGTTATTCATCAATTGTAGATAATTGTTTCCTTCTCGTTTACCTCTCATGACTCTCAATCGTGGTTTAAACTCTAGGTATAAGTATTAGTCAATAGATTTTAATATCAATACCGGTAAAATTGTCCATCAATATTGGTAAAATCAGCCATCAATATCAGCAAATATTGGTCCTAATATCAACTAATTTTATAGGGTTGATATCGTATCGGGTGCCTCAAAATATGATACGATATTGCCAATATATATTAGAATCGTTCGATATTTGAAACCATGCTCTCAATCTTTAGGTTTTTCTATTAGATCCATAGTTTGAAATCTTGGAATCGAAATTGGTATCGTGAGACAATTTTTGTTATCAGAATTTGCCATCTTGGCCATGTCTTGGTGATATCAATTGTGGCAAAAAAAATAAAAATAAAAATATTTTAAAAATGTGTTCATATAATAAATAACATTTTGATATATTTTTTAAAATAATTGAATAACTAACCCACTTTCAGAGCAATCAATATATGAGAGACAGCAACAAGCAGCATCTGCAGAAAAAACAGTAAAACAAATGAGACAACATCAAGCAACAATGGCAAGCAGCAACAATAAAGCAGAAGAACAAAGCAACAACAAAGCCACTGGTAGCAGCTTAGTAGAGAATAAAAGAAGGAGAAGAAAAGGAGGAAGAAGAACCAAAGAGAAAAATGCACAATTTAAATCAAAGTTTTATCGTCGTCAAAGTGAGATTGAAGCCTCATCAGTGCTGAAGAGGAGATCCTGATCGATCTCTAGATTTTTCTTTGTTGTGCTGTTTTGGGGGCAACAAGGGGAGGGGTTGCAATTTTTGAGGCAAATAGGGGAGGGATCGTGAGTTTATTTCTTTTTTCAAAACACAATATCGGTCTCGTGTCAGCCTCGTGTCGGTCTGTATCGACCTAATACACTCTGACACCGACCAACAGTATTATTATATCAGTGAGTTCCCATTGATTCCTACGACTCTAATTTATTAAGCCTGAATCCATATCGCTGTTGGCGGTTTTTGATATGAATTGCCGATTCGTATCGGAATCGATCGATATTTTGAACCATGATTAAATCTTAACTAATTTCACCCTTCTCCTCTAATTTCCCTCCATTATGGACTGAAAAGGATTTTTGATGGAATGACTATCGAAGAACACTTTAACACTATTGGAGGCTCCCTCGTACCCACAAAGAATGTTTGAGCTAGAGAAGAATGTGTCGCTAGTGAACAAGATAAATGATAGGTCCATGTGGTCTAGCTCACTTTGATTCCAAAGAAATCATAGTACCAGTTGGATCCATGTGGACCAACCACTAGAGTGTAACAATGTTGTATTTCAATTTAGGGTTGCACATGCTATTATTTCTCCGAATCATATCTTGAAACCTTGAATCTATTTAAATCTATAATTCTTAATAAATCTAATTGCGCGCGCACACACACATATGTACATATGTATGTACATAATCATCAAGCTATTCTAGATTCTCAATATCATTTTTTCATAATTTTTAGAAATGGTGTCTTTATTTACTATTATAACTAAGCACACATAGAAAAATATTTGAAAATCTCTTAACTAAAAAATATAAAGATAAAGACCGATTAAATTACAATTTTGTACTTTTTTAATCATAAAATGTATGCAATTTAACTATAAGTTAATATGATAAATAATTTTAAATCTAAATCTAATTGCGTTCAAAACTTAAGAAATCTAATCAACTCTATCTATATCCAATCATCACCAAATTCTAAATACAAAAATAGCTCCTCATTTTTGTAGAACTATATTTGTTATCATAATTGAGAAAGCAAATCCTAAAATATACCAAGAAGTTTTTTCATATAAATAAATCTAAATTTAAATCTAATTACATTCAAAACTAAGAAATCTAATCAAATCTATTTATATGCAATTATCACCAAATTCTAAATACGAATTATTGATCCTTATTTTTTTAGAACTATCTTTGCCATCATAATTGAGAAAGCAAATCATAAAATATCACCAATAAGTTTCTTCATATAAATAATTTAAATAAATAAAAATAATAAAGATATGCGCATCTAGGATTCCAATATACTAAAAGTGAAGTAATCAATTCAGAATATTAATTTGATTAAGATTTTGATGAAGGAAAGTATAAAATTAGAATTTTTATTTCATAAATCTCTCAAAAACATGATCCATTCAAGCAAACACTACATGTTAGGCGCTTCTTGGACTTTGAAGTTCTTTATTAGTTTCTATTGTTTTCTTTGATTTTACGTGATGATTTTAGGTTAGATTCCTCTTGAAATGGCTTTGGATTTTTCATCTGCGTAGTATGTGCATTTTCTTAGCACTTTTAAAGTTGAATAGTCTAGAGCCTTGCCTCTTCTCTTTTTCTCTTTTCAGGGATAGTTTTAGGTGTTATATATGCTTGTAGATTTCAAGGTTCGGGAATTATGATTTTAGTTTGGATCCTTCTTTTATTAAAGGTTCTAATCACTTTTGTTAGTTTTGGCAGCTTTCTTTCAAGTTCCGATTTTGCTATATTTGATTGTTTGCATGCATAGTATGCACAAAATACATAATAATATGTGCATGCAGGCTATTGATGTTAGAATTTTGCCTTATTTTCAAGAAGAGATATGATGGTTCAAGAAGATCCAATCGAGTTGCAGAGAAGATGATGGCTTGAAGCAGAAGAAGAGCAGCAGATCAAGAAAAGTTAGTCGACTTATAGTCGACTAAAAAAAACTACTAGTCCACTAGGCCTAAATACTAGTCGACTAAGATAGATACAAAGAGGAAGCAATTTACAGTAGTCGACTATATAAACCTATTAGTCGACTAATGGAAAGATTAATCTACTAAGCCTAAGTGCTAGTAGACTATATGGGACATTTTCTGAAGCAGAATCAATTTCTTTTTAGGCGTTGATTTCTTTTTCTGGTGAAGTACGAATAAGGCTCCTATTCAATGAAGGATTTATTTCTAAAGATTAAAGGGTCTAGAATCTTTCTAGATTAAGGAGATCAACTCCTAATAGAATTCATCAAGATTTTTTAAGCATTCAAAGGTCAAGATCATCTCATAGTTCAAATAAGAGTTGTATTATAAAATCTCACAAATAAAGATTTTATTCCAGCATTGTAATTGTCTCAATCAAGCTGATCTCAAGGAGAAAAGGTGGAGAATACCAAGAAGATCTGAAGGAAGCCAAGAAAGAGAAGAGAAAGGTAAAAATGCATAGAGATGAGATATACTCTTGTAATATAAGTCTAGATTAAGGTTGAAGGTGAATACTCTTATTGCATAAAGAGAAAGATTAGATCTCTTTGTATTAAGTTATTAATAAAGCTCTCTCAAGTCCTCTCTCCGTAGACGTAGGCCAAGTTTGGGTCGAACTATATTAAATCATCGTGTTCTTTCTTATTAATATTTTGTCTAAGTATTACTAGTTTGCTTTACAATAGTTTTCTTCTACAAGTACTGATCATATTACCAAGTTCCGCATACGTCAATCTCGGGAGTAATAATTGGTATCATAGCATATCAATTTTGCAATAATTGGTGTCAGAGTTAAAGGTTGACGAAGGATAACATGTCAAAGATAGGAAGTTCTATAATAAAGTTTGAGGTCAGAAGTTCAATGACAAAGGAACTTCAATTTATGGTAACATAGGGTGAAGGCATTACTAGTGCAACATGGTCTTCACAAAACCTTGTAGGGTAAGTCATCAAAACCTGCAAGTATGTCAGATAAGGATTGGGAGGTGATGAATCTAAAGGAAGCAAACACGATCCAACTATGTCTCATAAACGAGGTGATGTACAACGTGATGGATGAAGAAACGATTACACGATTGTGGTCAAGATTAGAAATGTTATATATGATGAAAAGTCTCTCCAACAAGCTGTATTTAAGAAACAATTATATGAGTTACGTATGAACAAAAGGACAGTGGTGTTGGAGCATCTAAACTTCTTCAATAAGGTCATCAGCGAGTTTCTAGCTGTTGACGTCAAGATCGATGAGGAAGACAAGGTATTGATACTTTTCAGTTTGTTTTCAGAGTCATATGATCACATCGTCATCACCATGCTCTGCAGTAAGGAAACTCTCATCTTGGAGGTCACGTCAGCTCTCTTATATAATGAGATTATAAAAATATCAAATCAAGAGGAGCAGACAGGATTGAGTTTGGTGATCACGGGAAGAAAAGGAAGAGAAGAAGGAAAGAAAGGTCCGGACTCATCAAAGGCGTATCACTTTTGGCACAAGGAATGTTATTGAAAGAATGACTGTAAGTATCGACAAAAGTTATTGAAGAAAAAGGGACAAGCTGCGGAGGCAAGCATAAATTGAGCGGTATAGAGAACACCGAAGTATTAATGACTTTCTACGAAAATAACACTTCTCAAGGTAAAGGCTGGACATGTAGTACGGTTCATGTACGTTCCCAAAAGGAGTTTGTTTAACTTCTTGGTTGCAAAGGAGAAAGTGACTGTATATGGTAGATGGTTCGGCTTATAAGGTCATTGACACTGTGACAGTTAAGGTTATAGAAAGAGATGGGATGGTATGTACTCTGGAGGCGGTCCCAGTATGTCCCGAAGGCACGGTGCAACCTAATATCCATAAGGGTACTCGACGAAGAAGGATGTCGGATCCAAGTGCAACAATGCCTCATCACAGTTAGCTAAGAAGACAGGATAATTCTGAAAGAAGAGAAGTGTTGAGAGTTATACAAGCTGAAGGAAGGAAACTCATGGAGTTTCAAGGATAAACTTGGAAGGGAGTCATCACGAGGTGGAGCTTCAAGGAAGACTGCAACGGAACGTAAACCAAATCAATGTATTGCGGTAAGAAAAAAGGGTGCATTGGGGGCAATGCTTGAGATGGCTCAAACCATGGCGGTAAATCAGCCAAAGGCCCCGGAGAGAGGGGCAATAGTTAAAAGCTTCACGACACAGTTACAATCAAGGAAAGAATCAAGGTAGTAATTCAAAATCTCAAGACATTTTAATAAAAACTTGAAAAGCATGTCAAGGTGGAGATTGTTAGAATTTTGTCTTATTTTCAAAAGGAGATGATGGTCCAAGAAGATCCAATCGAGTTGGAGAAGATGATGGCTTGAAGCAAAAAAAAAGCAGACCAAAGAAAATTAGTCGACTTATAGTCAACTAATAAAGACTACCAGTCGACTAGGATTAAGTACTAGTCGACTAGGATAGATACAGAGAGGAAGTAATTTACAGTAGTCGACTATATAAACCTATTAGTCGACTAATGAAAGTGATTAGTTTACTAGGCTTAAGTGTTAGTCGATTATACGGGGTATTTTCTGAAGCAGAATCAGTTTTCATTTCAGATGCCGGTTTTCTTTTTTAGTGAAGTACGAATATGGCTCAGTTTTTATTCAATGAAAGATTTATTTTTAAAGATTAAAGGGTCTAAAATCCTTCTAAATCAAGAAGATCAACTCCTAAAAGGATTGATCAAGAATCTTCAAGTATCCAAAGGTAAAGTTCAAGATTATCTCATAGTCCAAATAGAAGTTATATTATAAAATTTTATAAACAAAAGTTGTAACTTAGTATTGTAATTGTCTCAATCAAGCTGATCTCAAGGAGAAAAAGGTGGAGAATATCAAGGAGATTAAAAGAAAGACAAGAAAGAGAGGAGCAATGTGAAGTTGCATAGAGATAAGATAATATTCTTATAATTTAGGTCTAGATTAAGGAAGAAGGGGAATACTCCTATTGCATCAAGAGAAAAATTAAATCTCTTCATACCAAGTTATTAATAAAGCTCTCTCAAGTTTTCTCCCCGTGGACATAGGCCAAGTTTAGGCCGAACCACGTTAAATCCCCGTGATCTTCCTTATTACTCTTTTGTCTAGATATTGCTAGATTGCTTTACAATAGTTTTCTTTTGCAAGTACTAATCATATTGTCAAAATCCGCATACGTTGATCCTGAGAGTAATAATTGATATCGTAGCATATCAATTTCACAACAATTGGGTTAAATCAAGAGAAATGAATTTTTGATATTCAATTAGTTAACCCAAAATTAATCTAAATTACTATGAAACCTGCCAATTTAAAGTTAATTAAGATTATATTTAGAATTAAATTTAAAATATCTAATTATGATAGATTATGGTATACCCGATTTTTTATGGCTGTAGAACTTAAACGTAAATAAAATTATTAATTAGGAATACTACATTCTCTCTCCTTTCCCTTTTCTTTTTAAACTTTTTAAGGTTCGATATGTTCCCCCAAAACTTACCGTAACTACTTGAAATAGACTGATATAAATATGTAACAAAACTTTTCAAAACCAAAATTACATGCCATTTTCAACCAATACTCACCGAAACTAAGAAGAATTGGTGAAACATCATACCTTTGTAAGTCTAATTAATATATTGAAAATTTGAAATCTATCTACATCTATTTTATTCAATTATTAATAAATCTAATCATCATTCACTTCTAAATTTTCAATAATCTTTTCCTGTATTTTTAGAAATGACATCCATCTTTCATTATAACAAACAAGTCTAATGATATCCTGTAAACTTGAAATCTATATTTATTCAATTATTAGTAAATCTAATAATGATTCACTTCTAAATGTTCACTTATATTTCCTCTATTTTCAAAGATAACATCTATCTTTATTATAACTACAAAAATCTCACCAAGAAATGTACATATGAAATTAGCTAAAAAATTAATTTAAATAAAATATAAAATAGAGATCATCAAATTTGACTTTTTAGAATCTTTAAATATTTGCGTTTCCTATTGGAATATATAAAATCTAACCATATCAAATTTAAAAAATCTTAACAAGTTTATTTACATCCAATCATCATTGAATTCTAATATTCAACTATCTCTACTCTCATTATTAAAAATAATCATAATTGACAAAGCACATTTGGAAGGACAAATATAACTTTTTTCCTTAAAATAAGTAATTTAAATAAAAAATCAAGTCTTGTCAAACTAGGTTTTAGTCTATTAAAAGAAAACATATTAAATAAGAATTTTAATTTAACTAGAATTCTAATGAACAACGCCCTTAAAGTAGAATCTTAATCACATAAATTTTCAAAAATTTCATACATTGATACAACATAGTGTATTAAAAATTCATCTTTTTTAACATTGAAGTATTTATTTATTTTCTTTGATTTATATGATGAGATAAAAAATAGTTTTTTTCATTTATGTGTGTGTGTTGGGGGGGTGAGGTCTCTAATGAGATTTTAGATTGCTATCTCAATGGATGTTATTTGAAACATTGGGACACTCATTGTGTGCATCTTAATCTACACATGCTAACTAGGATGAAAAATTAAGTGATTTGAAGATTATTTACACATGCATCACGCGCATACAAATTTCTTGTTTTGCACAACTGAAATAAAGCTTATTTTGAAGGAATCTGCTGCACATGATGCATGGATAAATAATCTCTAAGCAAATTTTCTTTGATGGCGTTCAAAAAATCAACCTTACTTCTTTTGTTTCGAGCACCCTCCACCATGTTTGTGTTCATTCTCTATGATGGTCGTGCACGAAAAGTTATATGCATATCATGATATTTGATCGTGCATCGAGTGGATACAAATTTCTATTCTTGAAAAACTATTAATTTTGTATCCGTTTGATGTGCGGTTAAATCCATTCATATTCATATAAGTTATATGCATATCACGAGATTTGACCGTAAATCAAGTGGATGCAAACTTCTATTCTTGAAACACCATTAGTTTTGTATTTGTTTGATGTGCAGTTAAATCTATTGATATGCATATAAGTTTGGCGTATGCATATAAGTTTGGTGTAAGATTAGAAGAAAGATAAAGTTAACTTTTTTACCACCACATGAAATTTTTTCTTAGTGTCGCCTAATATTTACCATAGACGATTTAATATGTTCAGATTATTATGAATATAGTAGATTGTCCATAGGAAGGTCTATAAAAATGTTCCTACAAAACTTATTTTGGGTCGGCTCTCACTAGAAACTTACACACACACACGCATATATAGACTTGACTACTTCTAAAAGGATTTGAGTATGTATCTTTCCCACACAAATTCAATGCTACGATATTCAAATACAAAATCAATTCTGTTGAAGCTAATCTATATTACTTAAAGTAATTAAAAATAAGAAATCAATTATTTTATAATTTTTTTATTCTTACATTAAGTAGGCACAAATGAACGGTCGAAAGTAATATATTACTCAAATCTATGACTTTAGACGTACAAATTCTTAATCTGATTATTTGATCGTGATCTAAACATTTAAAAAACACTCAAACACCAACTTTTGTTAGATTTCAAATATTCTAAACCGTTAAACTATAACCAACTCACTGTTTATGTCATTCATTTTTGGCCTATTTGATGAATAACAAAAAGTATTTAAAATACTTGATTTTTTATTTTTAAACACTATTAAAAACGTAGATCAACTCTGACAGAGTAGATCTTTAATTTGAATGATCTAACATTAAATTTGAATGGGAAAGATTTTTCTCCATATCCTTCCCAAAGGACCCAAGTCTATAGATACACACACACAATACAGTATATTAGTTCAGTTTATATGAACTACATCTTTTTTCTATTTGTGGATCATCTGTGTGGATGATCCACACTATTCATAATGATCTATATACCATCAAGAAGTTGTGGATGAAAAATCTTAAGTTTTGAAGGTCATTTACTCATCTATCACGTGATTGAAAATTGAATGGTTTTTATGAATAGACAAATTTGAATAAGTTTGTATTGTTTGATCAATAGGTAAATAATCTCCAAAACTCATGATTTTTTATGCTACTTGAGAACATATCGATCACATTGAACGATGTGGATCATTCACACTTGAGAAATATGTGTAGCTTATATGAGTTTAAGCTTATATTCTTTATTCTCACACACACTGATATACATACCCACATACAAACATACACACACATATAGGGTATAGTGTTCTTAGTGTTTCTCCTTAGTTCGCCTAGGAGATGACTCAAAATCTCACCATGGACCATACTCAGGGATGATCAATTCCTTCTATCTTGATATACATGTAATAAGATGATCTTATATAAAAAGTCACGTTAGTTAGGCATTTCTTCTGTGGTAATTAAATGATTTTATTTGTTCTTTTATTGAAAAATTATTCATTTTGTAAGTGTTTGATTCACATTTAAAAGTTTAAAAGTGTATAAAATTTTATGCACGATCATCTTAGGGTATGTACACCTAGATGGGCGGACTAGATCGTCTCTAAAGTATAGTCTATAGTAAGGTTATGGGTAGTCTCCTAGAGATAGAGAGAGAATTGGGTCTTTTGGGAAGGATATGAAGATGAATCTTTTCTGTTCAAATTCAATGTTAGGCTATTAAAATCTACTATATTGGAGTTAATTTATACTATTAAGAGTGCTTAAAAACAAAAAAAAATAAAGTGTTTTAAATAATTTTACATTTTATCATGTAGGCCCAAAATTAAAGGCTTAAATAGTGAGTTGGTTAATCTACTAGTGTAGAATATTTGAAACCAGAGAGAGAGAGTGTGTGTGTGTGTTCTGATAATGTAGGAAATTCCCTATGTTGCGGCTCATAAAACTCTTTGTGGGGATCATCCATGAGGATGATTGATGATCCACTCCACCCAATCTAAATGAATATTTAATAATTTTCTCATTGCACATGTTTTATTTCCCTACTACAATTTTGGGGTTTACTACTTTTAGTGTGGCTTACATTGAGATGTGATGAAATATAAACTTTTATGACTAGATTTTTTAATTTAAACAAATTTGAGATGAGTGAGGAGATTGTAAAACTTAAAGTTACTTTTCATCTAGCTTAGATAGGAATTACCAAATTACTTTGAGAGCTGGAGACATGTTTTAGTAAACACTTGCATAGAGAACCTCTCTAGTCTTTGTAATAGAGTTAGATTAGTGTTAGGGTTAATTGAAGAGAAGAGATGAGAGAGAGAATTGACATCCTCCTCTCCTCCCTCTATATATTGGCTATTTTATATGGTAAACGTATTAAAGACCTCCTCTCCTCGCTCTTTGTCTCTTCTACTCTATCCAGGCATCAACCAGCACCCCCAAACCACCCCAAAAAAAATAAAATAAAATAAAATAAATAAAATGGTGTTTTTGGAAGCCGTTGTGATTTAGATGGCAATGGTGATAGTCATGGTGGTGATTATAGGCAAGTTGGTTTGTCATGACGGTTATGGTGGTGATTTATGCTTTGGAAGCCGTTGTGATTTAGATGACTTTGATTATGAAATGTTGCTAGACCATGATTAATGTACTATTATTGTGGTTATATGTTCACGATCTGGAAGCTCCATTAAATTGACCAGAGATCTTGTCGTGATTCCATATGGATGGGCTTGTGGTCATAAAGTGGTATTATTAATGAAAAGATAATATAGAACTATAACTTAATTTGATATTGTTTAAGTTTGATTTAGGACACAACCATAAAATTTCGCCATTTAGCCTATTTTTTGTCGCCAAATTGTAGAATTAACATCATTCTCTTTGAATTTGTAAATTTTTTATGTAACCCTTTTTCTATCCAAAATATAAAATGTATGCATTATTTCTTGACTTTGGCTAGTTCTTCAAAAAAATTAGGTTCTTGTTAGGATAGATATTACTTTTTCTTGCAATCGCTCATTGTCTCTTCTACTCTATTCATGCATCAACCCCCCAACCCACCCCTCAAAATAATAATAATAATAATAATAATAATAATAATAATAATAATAAATAATAATAGTAATAATAATAATGATAATAATAATAATAATAATAATTCAAGGTAGAATAGGAGAAAGAAAACAAAAGTCATCATAATCTATCCTTGCATCTATTTTGAAAAGTACTCAGACCTCAAGACATATATCAAGTGTACACTGAATCTTTTGCTTTTTTCTTAACACAAAACATATATATGTCTGTTATGTACTCAGGTTAGATGATTAAGATTTCAAATTGCAATTTTTTTCTCATTAAAAAGGCTTCTTATGATCTTGGTATTGTTCATTGCCTATACCATTCATGTGTCAAAAACAAAAACCTACTTTTGCTGAATGAATAAAGATTAGAACCAAGCATTTCAATAAATCTCTAATAGCCTTCTTTCATGCAGGCTGGCATAATGAATGAGGAAGCACCTTTGGTGCCTGCATCTGGAACTGACCAGGCTAAACTAGTCCTAGAGCTCCAAAAGGAGAACAGCGAGCTACGACAGCAGCTAATGCGCCAGCAACAGAAGCTTCTCACTCTCCAAGCCCGAACACTAGCCTCAAATTCCTCTCCCTCTCCCTCTGCTCCCTCTCCTTCTCCCCTCCTCTCTCCATCTCGCTCTGCACCTCGAAAAACCAGGCGCTCCATCCTGGTTGGCAACTGCTTTGGTACTCCACCTTCTCAGGCCAGGGTCAGCGATGTAACTGCCGCAACAGTCGAGGAATTGGAAGCTGAGATTGAACGGCTCAAGAAGGACCATGCACTTCAGCTAAAGCAGAAGGATGACTTCATTAGGGAGCTGATGGTCGGTAAGGGGAGAGAGAGAGTTGTTACAAGAGCTGTAGTGAGCAAGGGTGAGCGAACTGCGGCAGGAGGGGAATTAAAGAGCCCAGGCCACCGGTTTGTATCGCCAGTGCTTGGTACAAAGAAAAGGAGTTTTTGGGACATTGGGAGTGCAGCTGGAGGTAGCCCTTCGGTTGGTGCTGGAAATGGGAGGAAGACAAGGAGTCATGTTGCACCTGAGACTCCACCAGCTCCGTCCATGTTGTTACAGGTATGAATATCCCCTTTGTATTTTGAAGTTAGGCTTTATGCTTCAAACACAAATGCTATTTTCTATTGCAAATCTTGTCACTTTTCTCATCTTTCCTATTTGTCTATATAATCTTTGAAATGTATGATGAATAGATCAGGGTGTTTGTATCCAAGACTTTGGACTAATGACCGATAAGCTGGGTCTTGTATGGATACGTCTAGATTACATGATCAATAATTAGATAGTAATAGGTACCATCATGTGTTCTCTATTACACGGCAACAGAACTAAACTAGCATTTTTATTTATTTTTGAGTTAATAACTAAACTAGCATTAGGAGACATCAATTTGCATAGCATTTAAATTTATACTACGTTAACCTTTTTTTCTTCCATTTTCTTTAAAGATTTTAGTATTTCTGGGAAATAACCAAAATACTTGTTTCAACCTAATGGCTATAACCAAAATACTTGGTTTTTCAACTACCAAGTGCAAACATGAGCCTTTCAGGTGGACTACTAAAATACATCAAGATCCATGGAAATTTATCTACAAGTAGAATACTGTATGTCTTAGAAAGATTTTAGTTTAGCATATTGGGTGAATCCAATTTTTCTATGATTGAAACGACATTCGTTTTGAACTACTTGACGCATGGAACGGAAGTTCCTATTATGCATTTACTTGTATGCATGCTAACATGTGTACCTGGAAAAAAAACTAAATTGCCAGAAGAAACAACTGTGTTTTGATCATTTGATGTATTTGAGAACATCATCTCCTTTTCAACCTTGTTGTTTGTTCAAGTTGTAGAACTTTACTCGATCCTTGGGAACAAGAGCTGTGCTTCATGTCCAATTGTTGTATCATGTCGAAGGAGGCATGATTTGTGTTGTGTGATTCTCTCTCTCTCTCTTTGCTTGCTGCTTTATATATGTGAAAGTTCTGCTACTGATGCAGCTTGCATATCAATGTTTCTCCTTTGTGTTCTTGTTGGGGCCTCATGTTGCTAATTACATCTTCCAGCCGGGGTTCGCTCGTCGGAGAACAGATTCTTGCCGACTTTAATGGGGTGAAGATGGAGAAGACTGTGGTGTAGGCTAACAACGCAGGCATGCAAACTTTTTCCTTTTTCCTTCATTTTTTCCCCTCTGTAATAGTTTGATGAAGATAATTTGTATCAGTTACTTTAGTTTTTATGAGCAAGAAGCAGGGGTTTGTTTGTTGGTTCATTGGTGATTTTGTTTTACATACTTCACATATGTGAAGAAGATGGAAAATTATTATGTCTTCAGGTGGTCATTGCACCAATCAGGTTTCATTTGTTATGTGAACGGTTGAAATTTGAAGTGCAAAATAGACACAAAAGTGTAATTTATGAAGACATGATGCGAACTGCAATCAAGTTGTTGTCATATTACTGATTACTTTTGTGCTGGTTTATTATCCTGCATAAGAATTTTACGTAGATGATCATGCCATGTAAAATCTCAGTAAAAGAAACAAAATTACTGTTTTGGCTAATTGTCCTTTTTTACTTGCTGCTCGCTTAAAGATTTGGGGATGATTATATATTATTAATTTCTTTTTTCTTTTTGTTCTTTAGCTTGCTAGCTAGTTTTAAACAGTTGAACATGACAATCCAATTACTAGTTCAATATGACAATAAGATTTTACTTGCTGTTCTTTAGCCCGACGGCGTTTTTTAGAATTTTTACGCGCTCGAGGTTTCTCAATTGCAAAAGATTGCCTGATGAGCAATGCAATGTGTATCAAAGAACGCGAGAGAGTGATGTAGGAGAGCATGTCAACAAACAACAAGATTTTGAGATTGACTTCCGGTTGGATTCCTGAAGGGACACGGATTTCTGAAAGCTTCTTTAATTAGGAAAGCTAAAAAAATTCTTTTAGTTTATTTTTATTTTATCCAATTAGGATCGGAACTAGTTTTCCTAAATGGACTAGGACTCATTTAACTTTTTTTGTTTTCTTTAGAAATGGATTATAGTTTCGTAATAGGAGAAGTATTCTTCTTGTAAGCCTATAAAGTGCCATTGTATTCTTTATTTTAGATTCAACTATTATTGAATTTTGATTAATAAATTTGAGTTTTACTCTCTAAATTGCTCATGAATTTAAGTTGTTCTCTTTGGCTCGCGGATTCGGATCGCTTGCTCATGGATTCGAGTAATTATCCTTACATGAAGGCTTTTTCAAGGTTCGTCAGCGCTAGTACAAGATCTAACCGGTATCGTTCGCTTCCCGCTCCGCGTCAATTGGTATCAAAGCTTCAGTAACGTTCCGACGATGGCCGAAAACGACAACGATTAACAAAGTCTTTCCACAAGGGTAGGTGTTGTTGAAAGAGACATCACCACCATTAAATTAGCCTTGAAGCGTATGACCCAAGCAATCGAGAGAATATCTCTTAATATCGAAGATTGAAATCTAGTCGATGGTAGGTACCGAAGCGGACGTGATCGTTAATCAACTAGTCTTGCTCCACCACCTCCATCTTTCACATCCACCACAGTGACCACCGCAATATCATCTGTCAACTAATCTTTCTCCACCAACTTCAGCCTCATATCCACTACAACAACCACTGTTACTATACACCCTTACAACCATTAACGAATCTACAACTTGTGTTGTTCAAAGATTGTAGTGCGACCAAAAGACCTCCGACACTACGCATCAACACCAAATCCTCTACTCAAGGTGTTCAGTAAAAAACAAGGTGTGCAATCTCATCATTGACAACGGAAGTTACGAGCACATCATTTCTAGTGCATTGGTGGACTACTTGAAGTTAGAGACGGAACCAGACCCTCAACCTCACACCATTAGTTGGATCAAGAAGAACCTCTCCATCAACGTAACAGATCTATGTCATGTTTCTTTTCAATTGGCAAATATCATCAAGATATTGTTACTTGTGGTGTGATTGACATAGATGCATACCATATTCTTTAGGGGAGACTATGGCATCATGATGTTAACACTACCCACAGAAATAAAGAAAATATCTATATGTTCAACTGGAAGGGCAAAAGAATTGTCATGAGATCAATTCCACTTATCCCAAAGGTATTAAAAGAAACAAAGCAGAGATCTGCTTTAGTGATCAAAGAAGAAGGTATCCATCTACTAAAGTTTCAGAGAAGGTGGAACCATTATTTAAAGATTTCAAAGGAGTTGTTCACGACGAGCTACCTATGAGGGGTATACAATATCATATAGATCTTATTCTTAGAGCCACCAAATCTTCCACACTACTGGATGAATCCTAAGGAGAGTAAAGTTCTGAAGGAAGGGTTGTTTCCTCTACTAGAATTTCTGAGGAGATGAAGTTGGAACATGTGAGAGAGCATAAACCATTTTAGCAACATAATGCCTCTATTCTTCATGATTTTGAAGTTCCTTTCACGCAGAAGGAGAGTGCTCGAGATATAAGCTTTTAATTTTCATATTCATATCACCTACTATTGGGACATGGGTGGGACGAAACATTATCCATCATTGACCTACGCTAGAACTTGGCACACCGTGTAAAACACATATAGTCGTGTTACATGAATAAAGGGCATCTGCCTTTTATCTATGTAACACGACTATATGTGTTCTACATGGTGTGCCAAGTTCTATCATCAATTACACTTTAAAACCTCTTCGAGACAGCTCAAGATTTTTGGATCACACTTTTCCTTAGGCAGAGTTTGTCAAAGTGTAATACCCCGTTCCCGGAATACGTACTTAGTTGCGTATTCAGATTTTCGATCGTATTTTTTCGACTTGTTTCCTGTATTTATGCTGTTTTATGAATTTCTTATATGATTGTTTTGTCTTGGATTTGGATTCGTGGACTCGGAGTCAGCCCTAGTCTGAACCGAGGGCCCGATCATAGTATATTCTTCGATCTAGTCTTTCTGATATGTAGATTTGACCGATTTCAGTTTTAAACGTTATTTTCCAATATATTAGGTTTTCCATGATTTCCTAGATTTTTCTGGAATTAAAATGAATTTCTTCAAAACCGGTGTCGGCCAGTGCCGCTGACCGATTCCTGGATTTTTAATTCTCAAATTGTTTGGAATTTCATGATGATCCTTTAGACATAATTACTTAGAATCATATTTCTTATTTACATTCTTTTTCTGAGAATTTTATGATTTTATGAAAATTCTTTCGGAGTCGGTAGGTAGCTGATTCCAGGATTTTTAGTTTCAAAACTATAAAGTATTTCTTCAAACGGATTTCACTATTGGTCTTTATATATTATTATTGATTTTTGATAATTATTTCGAGTCGATCCGAGATACTTGAATTTCGGACGATTCCGGCATTTTCCGAATTGATTTCCACATCTTTGACTTTAACCCGGGTATCTGTCTATTCAGCAGTTTCATTTTGGGTCCAAGAGAAAATATCTCTTTATCATTTCATTTCTTTCCTTTTCCTATTCCTTTCCTTCCTCCACAAATCAAAGCTTTTCCAAAATCCCAATTTTCCAATTTCCCACCTTCTCCAATTTCCACCTCATTTCCCACTCACTTTCCATCTAATCCCACTCATTCTCTCTCTCTCCCATAGCCGGCCAAGTGGCCAGGTGAGGGACACCTCACCCCCTCCCCTTTTTGCAAAAACCCCCATCACATCTACCTTATTTCACCCCCTTTACAAAATCCCAATCATATATATAATTTCCCTTTACACTTCACTCCACTTTCTTCCTCACTTCACCAAAAGAGAAAATCCTCTTCACCAAGATCCCTCCTCCCTCTCAAGACTTCAAGGGCTTCATCTAGGGCATCGTCAAGACTTCATCTTCAACCTCCAACTCCCAAAGCAACACCAAGATCACCTTCTCCATCTCAAGCAACAACTAATTGTGGGTTGAAGCCATCATCTCCTCCTTGGATCAAGCTCCAATTAAACCATCCAAGTGAGTATCTTTACTCACCAAGACTTGATCACTTCCTATTGTACTTATACCTTCATATCTTGTACACACATAACATAAAAATCACATTTTTAGGCCATCAAACCCAAACCCTAGATTCAGTTCTGTACTCTGCTCACGACCTCGATTAGTCGACTTAACCTAGGAGCTAGTCGACTAGAACACTTAGCTGAAACTTAACTTTTCTGGAAAACACAGTATTAGTCGACTTACCCCAAATATTAGTCGACTAATCTTCCCTGGAAACAAATCTCAACTCTCTGGAAATCACTATTAGTCGACTCCTGAATCCACCTAGTCGACTAACCCTTCCTGAACCAGAAAACCCCAACTTTCTGTATCACAGACTTAGTCGACTTAAGTATCTGTTAGTCGACTTGACTCTTCTATTAGTCGACTACTCCCTTGACCCTAGTCGACTAACATTTCCTGAATCAGAAACCCAACTCTCTGTTACACAGTTTTAGTCGACTGTACCCTACTGTTAGTCGACTAACCCTTCTATTAGTCGACTACTCTCTTGACCTAGTCGACTAACTTTGTCTGATTGTTATAGTTGATTCCTATCTAAACTTTGGATCTTATGCTTGGTTCAGGTATTTGTATACAGTGCTTCATGACTCGTTACTTGGTGTATATTACTTCTAGTTACTCCATAATTCTATGTTTATGTATTGCCCTGTAATTGCTTGTTTCATTCTTATACTTGTACCTTGCCGTGATACTATTGCTTCCTTATTTTATAGCATGCGTGGCAGACCCTTTGAGGTCGTTGAACCCTAAGTTGTTTCTATGTTTCCACTTGCCTTACCTTAATACAGCCTTGTCAGTTATCTATTTCCTTTTAACACATGTATATCACATGACACCTAATATGTTATCACCTGACCAACTGACATGCCACTACCTTGTTAGACCCTCTTGTTAGGTCATGAGTGACCCGGCCAATTATTAATTCTTCGTTATGTTTTATTGCTTGTTATATATTACCACCTTGTCATGCTATCTCTTAAACCAAGCATGATACACTTGACTTTATGATTATCGTGTTTACGGGAACCCTGCCTTGTTTTATGGAACTAAGTGCCACACCATACTCGGTGGGGGCCACCTCTAGAATCCTTTCCCTCAGAGCAAAGTGCCACATGGAACAAAGTGCCACACCACACGGTGGGGGCCACCTCTTGAATCTGTGGGGGCCACCTCTTGAATCTGTAGGGCTATTACTGTTATGTTCACTTATTCCCGTGAGCTGATAATCCTTAATAAGCTACAACTTGTATGGGGTATGGGTGGAAGTGATGGATGCCGGAATGATACCTTGCTTATAGTAGGGGGACGAAATATAGTAGATAACTGTTAGTGGGACCTTGGGCCCACATTAGATGACTGTTAGGGGGACTTGGGCCTCCAAACCGGTTCCAGGTGTATGGAAACTACTATAAGAAGTGTTATCAGTTCTCCATCTACTTCCGACAACGACCCTCGACTTTCTTATATATGGATGTATGTGAGTTGGGATCGATACCGAGACACATACCGAGATATATGGGTCAGACGAGTAATAATAATAATAGACTCAATTATGGTTATTGTTATGATTATTGTTTCATGTCATAGTCCCTGTTATGACTCATGTTATATTGTGACTCCTACTTTACTTGTTATGATTCCAGTGATGATTCTGGTTTTGATCTTGTCATGATCCTTGTCATTCTTGTTAAGCATTCCTTTCTGACTATCATATGGTTTGCAACTCTGATTCTATATGCTTGGGATTACCGTGGCATGAGATAACGGTATATAGATGAGGGTTTCCTTGTTTGGATTATTCCCTCGATGTATTAGTCTCATGGGACCGTGACTTAAGCATATACAATCACTTTTGCTTGTAATCAGCTTTACTTGTAATTTCCGTTTTATGATTATGTTAATACCTGTCCTTATATTCCATACTTGTGTTCTAACCCCTATTCATGTCTCTTAGCCACTTGGCTGTAGCTCATTTATTGTTATATGTCTTGATTCCTTGGATTTGCATATTCAGATTCCGGAGCTTGGATCGAAGTGGAGTTGTCCACCGTAGATCGAGCTCTCCTTAGCGAGCAGGCATCTTAGCTCCAGTTCCTTGCACCCGACTCCTTTTGACTCACGGGATCTTCATCCTACTCGTGAGCATTTTGTCTTCTTATTGTATATTTGACTTTTGGACTTGTTATGATAAAAGACATATGTAATATGTAATGTTTATCATACTGTGATGACTTTGTATCTGTACCTTTATGTTGGCATATGTGTGTATACCACGCTTTGTGTTGCACTCTGATCCTTTCTTGTTGTACTTTATGCTTAGCGTATATACGTGGGGGCTCTCTCTGACCTACGTATATACGCCGCAGTGACGTCCCCGTATTTCGTGGAATCGGGGCGTTACAGGTTGGTATCAGAGCTTAGGCTCTCCCACCTATAGTACAAGCAAGTGGCAAATTCTAGTAGTTTGCTATTGCCAACTACAATGTACAAAGTTATCTAGTCCTTCTTGATTCTACATTTAGTCCTCCTAGATTTCTTCCTTCATATCCTGAAATCCTTCCATTTTTCCAACTCCTTCCAGTTATCTTTAGCCATCCTAGTATGGAGAGGAGATCGGGTCGCAGCAACTCTGGATCAGCATCGAATGGAGCAGCGGGAGAGAATGTGGATATATTGAGGGTTATCCAGATGATGATGGAGAATCAGCAACAGCAGACCGAGCTTCTCCGGCAAGAGATAGCAGCACCTAAGGAACAGAGGCCGGGGAACATTTCAGACTTCAGGAGGCTGCAGCCAGCCATATTCACGGGTGGAGAGAAACCCTTGGAGGCTGAGCAATGGCTGACCGACACTTCAGACTTGCTGAATGCAGCCAGAGTTCCACAGGAGAACCAAGTTGAGGTTGCCAAGATTCAACTGAAGGATATAGCCAGGACTTGGTGGCTAGCAGAGGAGGCCAGATTGGAGAAGCCTGTCACTTGGGACACCTTCTCCAAGAGTTTTTACAGCAGATTCTTCCCTGTCACAACCCAGAAGGACATGGAAGAGCAATTCATCAGACTTCGGCAGGGGAGTAAGTCCGTGGATGAGTATGCCGCGGAGTTTCTCAGATTGAGCCGCTTTGCCCCGTATATGGTGACGGATGAAGAGAAGCGGGCAAGCAGATTTCAGCAGGGATTACAGATGGACCTACAAGTATTCTTGATGCCCCAACAGCTGAAGACATATTCAGAGGTTCTCACCATAGCTCGAGAAGTAGAGCGTGGACTGGAGAAGAAGAAGGAGAATCAGATGAAGAGCCAAGCCAAGAAGAGGCCTTTTGAGTTGATGGATGAGGAGGATGCGGATAGGGCAACCTAGGGCCCGATGATGAAGAGACCATTCCAAACTCCTCTTCCTCAGATCACATGCAATTTCTGCCACAGGCCCGGACACTATAAGAGAGATTGTCGGGTGGCCAATGGATTTTGTTTGGCATGTGGGGCAAGAGGTCATGCACTCAGGGATTGCCGGTACAGAAAGTTTGAGCATACGGCACCAGTCAGACCAGCTCTTCCAGCTCCAGCACGTCCAGCTCCAGCACTTCCAGCGCCACCACTGAGGAGGAACCCTGAACCTGTTGATCGAAGAGTTCCATTTCCACCCCAACGGTATGATCATCAGCAGAGAGGAATGAGAGCCAGAGCAGATCAGGGCAGAGGCCAAGTTCACTTCATGGCAGCAGAGACCTCAGGCGATGCAGCAGAGTGGGAAGACCAGTATCCAGATCAGGAGCCTTAGGGATATCGTGGTAACCACTACCCCAGATCTTGTATTTGAGTTGGTTATCTTTCTTAATATTTTTCCATTGTCATTCTATCATTGTTCATTCTAGTCCTTCTTGTGTTTATCTTATTCTCTGTTTTGGTTTTATGAAGCCTTTATTCGTGCCCTTGTCCCCTTCGTGTTCAATTTATCCCCTTAACGAAATTGCGAGGACGCAATTTTTTGTAAGGTGGGTGGATTGTAATACCCCGTTCCCGGAATACGTACTTAGTTGTGTATTCAGATTTTCGATCGTATTTTTTCGACTTGTTTCCTGTATTTATGCTATTTTATGAATTTCTTATATGATTGTTTTGTCTTGGATTTGGATTCGTGGACTCGGAGTCAGCCCTAGTCTGAACCGAGGGCCCGATCATAGTATATTCTTCGATCTAGTCTTTCTGATATGTAGATTTGACCGATTTCAGTTTTAAACGTTATTTTCCAATATATTAGGTTTTCCATGATTTCCTAGATTTTTCTGGAATTAAAATGAATTTCTTCAAAACCGGTGTCGGCCAGTGCCGCTGACCGATTCCTAGATTTTTAATTCTCAAATTGTTTGGAATTTCATGATGATCCTTTAGACATAATTACTTAGAATCATATTTCTTATTTACATTCTTTTTCTGAGAATTTTATGATTTTATGAAAATTCTTTCGGAGTCGGTAGGTAGTTGATTCCAGGATTTTTAGTTTCAAAACTATAAAGTATTTCTTCAAACGGATTTCACTATTGGTCTTTATATATTATTATTGATTTTTGATAATTATTTCGAGTCGATCCGAGATACTTGAATTTCGGACGATTCCGGCATTTTCCGAATTGATTTCCACATCTTTGACTTTAACCCGGGTATCTGTCTATTCAGCAGTTTCATTTTGGGTCCAAGAGAAAATATCTCTTTATCATTTCATTTCTTTCCTTTTCCTATTCCTTTCCTTCCTCCACAAATCAAAGCTTTTCCAAAATCCCAATTTTCCAATTTCCCACCTTCTCCAATTTCCACCTCATTTCCCACTCACTTTCCATCTAATCCCACTCATTCTCTCTCTCTCCCATAGCCGGCCAAGTGGCCAGGTGAGGGACACCTCACCCCCTCCCCTTTTTGCAAAAACCCCCATCACATCTACCTTATTTCACCCCCTTTACAAAATCCCAATCATATATATAATTTCCCTTTACACTTCACTCCACTTTCTTCCTCACTTCACCAAAAGAGAAAATCCTCTTCACCAAGATCCCTCCTCCCTCTCAAGACTTCAAGGGCTTCATCTAGGGCATCGTCAAGACTTCATCTTCAACCTCCAACTCCCAAAGCAACACCAAGATCACCTTCTCCATCTCAAGCAACAACTAATTGTGGGTTGAAGCCATCATCTCCTCCTTGGATCAAGCTCCAATTAAACCATCCAAGTGAGTATCTTTACTCACCAAGACTTGATCACTTCCTATTGTACTTATACCTTCATATCTTGTACACACATAACATAAAAATCACATTTTTAGGCCATCAAACCCAAACCCTAGATTCAGTTCTGTACTCTGCTCACGACCTCGATTAGTCGACTTAACC
This sequence comes from Agave tequilana, assembly GCA_038442645.1. Taxonomy (NCBI): domain Eukaryota; kingdom Viridiplantae; phylum Streptophyta; class Magnoliopsida; order Asparagales; family Asparagaceae; genus Agave; species Agave tequilana. Next base: position 30,469 of record JAVJIF010024451.1, on the reverse strand, counting down.
TAGGAGCTAGTCGACTAGAACACTTAGCTGAAACTTAACTTTTCTGGAAAACACAGTATTAGTCGACTTACCCCAAATATTAGTCGACTAATCTTCCCTGGAAACAAATCTCAACTCTCTGGAAATCACTATTAGTCGACTCCTGAATCCACCTAGTCGACTAACCCTTCCTGAACCAGAAAACCCCAACTTTCTGTATCACAGACTTAGTCGACTTAAGTATCTGTTAGTCGACTTGACTCTTCTATTAGTCGACTACTCCCTTGACCCTAGTCGACTAACATTTCCTGAATCAGAAACCCAACTCTCTGTTACACAGTTTTAGTCGACTGTACCCTACTGTTAGTCGACTAACCCTTCTATTAGTCGACTACTCTCTTGACCTAGTCGACTAACTTTGTCTGATTGTTATAGTTGATTCCTATCTAAACTTTGGATCTTATGCTTGGTTCAGGTATTTGTATACAGTGCTTCATGACTCGTTACTTGGTGTATATTACTTCTAGTTACTCCATAATTCTATGTTTATGTATTGCCCTGTAATTGCTTGTTTCATTCTTATACTTGTACCTTGCCGTGATACTATTGCTTCCTTATTTTATAGCATGCGTGGCAGACCCTTTGAGGTCGTTGAACCCTAAGTTGTTTCTATGTTTCCACTTGCCTTACCTTAATACAGCCTTGTCAGTTATCTATTTCCTTTTAACACATGTATATCACATGACACCTAATATGTTATCACCTGACCAACTGACATGCCACTACCTTGTTAGACCCTCTTGTTAGGTCATGAGTGACCCGGCCAATTATTAATTCTTCGTTATGTTTTATTGCTTGTTATATATTACCACCTTGTCATGCTATCTCTTAAACCAAGCATGATACACTTGACTTTATGATTATCGTGTTTACGGGAACCCTGCCTTGTTTTATGGAACTAAGTGCCACACCATACTCGGTGGGGGCCACCTCTAGAATCCTTTCCCTCAGAGCAAAGTGCCACATGGAACAAAGTGCCACACCACACGGTGGGGGCCACCTCTTGAATCTGTGGGGGCCACCTCTTGAATCTGTAGGGCTATTACTGTTATGTTCACTTATTCCCGTGAGCTGATAATCCTTAATAAGCTACAACTTGTATGGGGTATGGGTGGAAGTGATGGATGCCGGAATGATACCTTGCTTATAGTAGGGGGACGAAATATAGTAGATAACTGTTAGTGGGACCTTGGGCCCACATTAGATGACTGTTAGGGGGACTTGGGCCTCCAAACCGGTTCCAGGTGTATGGAAACTACTATAAGAAGTGTTATCAGTTCTCCATCTACTTCCGACAACGACCCTCGACTTTCTTATATATGGATGTATGTGAGTTGGGATCGATACCGAGACACATACCGAGATATATGGGTCAGACGAGTAATAATAATAATAGACTCAATTATGGTTATTGTTATGATTATTGTTTCATGTCATAGTCCCTGTTATGACTCATGTTATATTGTGACTCCTACTTTACTTGTTATGATTCCAGTGATGATTCTGGTTTTGATCTTGTCATGATCCTTGTCATTCTTGTTAAGCATTCCTTTCTGACTATCATATGGTTTGCAACTCTGATTCTATATGCTTGGGATTACCGTGGCATGAGATAACGGTATATAGATGAGGGTTTCCTTGTTTGGATTATTCCCTCGATGTATTAGTCTCATGGGACCGTGACTTAAGCATATACAATCACTTTTGCTTGTAATCAGCTTTACTTGTAATTTCCGTTTTATGATTATGTTAATACCTGTCCTTATATTCCATACTTGTGTTCTAACCCCTATTCATGTCTCTTAGCCACTTGGCTGTAGCTCATTTATTGTTATATGTCTTGATTCCTTGGATTTGCATATTCAGATTCCGGAGCTTGGATCGAAGTGGAGTTGTCCACCGTAGATCGAGCTCTCCTTAGCGAGCAGGCATCTTAGCTCCAGTTCCTTGCACCCGACTCCTTTTGACTCACGGGATCTTCATCCTACTCGTGAGCATTTTGTCTTCTTATTGTATATTTGACTTTTGGACTTGTTATGATAAAAGACATATGTAATATGTAATGTTTATCATACTGTGATGACTTTGTATCTGTACCTTTATGTTGGCATATGTGTGTATACCACGCTTTGTGTTGCACTCTGATCCTTTCTTGTTGTACTTTATGCTTAGCGTATATACGTGGGGGCTCTCTCTGACCTACGTATATACGCCGCAGTGACGTCCCCGTATTTCGTGGAATCGGGGCGTTACAGGTTGGTATCAGAGCTTAGGCTCTCCCACCTATAGTACAAGCAAGTGGCAAATTCTAGTAGTTTGCTATTGCCAACTACAATGTACAAAGTTATCTAGTCCTTCTTGATTCTACATTTAGTCCTCCTAGATTTCTTCCTTCATATCCTGAAATCCTTCCATTTTTCCAACTCCTTCCAGTTATCTTTAGCCATCCTAGTATGGAGAGGAGATCGGGTCGCAGCAACTCTGGATCAGCATCGAATGGAGCAGCGGGAGAGAATGTGGATATATTGAGGGTTATCCAGATGATGATGGAGAATCAGCAACAGCAGACCGAGCTTCTCCGGCAAGAGATAGCAGCACCTAAGGAACAGAGGCCGGGGAACATTTCAGACTTCAGGAGGCTGCAGCCAGCCATATTCACGGGTGGAGAGAAACCCTTGGAGGCTGAGCAATGGCTGACCGACACTTCAGACTTGCTGAATGCAGCCAGAGTTCCACAGGAGAACCAAGTTGAGGTTGCCAAGATTCAACTGAAGGATATAGCCAGGACTTGGTGGCTAGCAGAGGAGGCCAGATTGGAGAAGCCTGTCACTTGGGACACCTTCTCCAAGAGTTTTTACAGCAGATTCTTCCCTGTCACAACCCAGAAGGACATGGAAGAGCAATTCATCAGACTTCGGCAGGGGAGTAAGTCCGTGGATGAGTATGCCGCGGAGTTTCTCAGATTGAGCCGCTTTGCCCCGTATATGGTGACGGATGAAGAGAAGCGGGCAAGCAGATTTCAGCAGGGATTACAGATAGACCTACAAGTATTCTTGATGCCCCAACAGCTGAAGACATATTCAGAGGTTCTCACCATAGCTCGAGAAGTAGAGCGTGGACTGGAGAAGAAGAAGGAGAATCAGATGAAGAGCCAAGCCAAGAAGAGGCCTTTTGAGTTGATGGATGAGGAGGATGCGGATAGGGCAACCCAGGGCCCGATGATGAAGAGACCATTCCAAACTCCTCTTCCTCAGATCACATGCAATTTCTGCCACAGGCCCGGACACTATAAGAGAGATTGTCGGGTGGCCAATGGATTTTGTTTGGCATGTGGGGCAAGAGGTCATGCACTCAGGGATTGCCGGTACAGAAAGTTTGAGCATACGGCACCAGTCAGACCAGCTCTTCCAGCTCCAGCACGTCCAGCTCCAGCACTTCCAGCGCCACCACTGAGGAGGAACCCTGAACCTGTTGATCGAAGAGTTCCATTTCCACCCCAACGGTATGATCATCAGCAGAGAGGAATGAGAGCCAGAGCAGATCAGGGCAGAGGCCAAGTTCACTTCATGGCAGCAGAGACCTCAGGCGATGCAGCAGAGTGGGAAGACCAGTATCCAGATCAGGAGCCTTAGGGATATCGTGGTAACCACTACCCCAGATCTTGTATTTGAGTTGGTTATCTTTCTTAATATTTTTCCATTGTCATTCTATCATTGTTCATTCTAGTCCTTCTTGTGTTTATCTTATTCTCTGTTTTGGTTTTATGAAGCCTTTATTCGTGCCCTTGTCCCCTTCGTGTTCAATTTATCCCCTTAACGAAATTGCGAGGACGCAATTTTTTGTAAGGTGGGTGGATTGTAATACCCCGTTCCCGGAATACGTACTTAGTTGTGTATTCAGATTTTCGATCGTATTTTTTCGACTTGTTTCCTGTATTTATGCTATTTTATGAATTTCTTATATGATTGTTTTGTCTTGGATTTGGATTCGTGGACTCGGAGTCAGCCCTAGTCTGAACCGAGGGCCCGATCATAGTATATTCTTCGATCTAGTCTTTCTGATATGTAGATTTGACCGATTTCAGTTTTAAACGTTATTTTCCAATATATTAGGTTTTCCATGATTTCCTAGATTTTTCTGGAATTAAAATGAATTTCTTCAAAACTGGTGTCGGCCAGTGCCGCTGACCGATTCCTGGATTTTTAATTCTCAAATTGTTTGGAATTTCATGATGATCCTTTAGACATAATTACTTAGAATCATATTTCTTATTTACATTCTTTTTCTGAGAATTTTATGATTTTATGAAAATTCTTTCGGAGTCGGTAGGTAGCTGATTCCAGGATTTTTAGTTTCAAAACTATAAAGTATTTCTTCAAACGGATTTCACTATTGGTCTTTATATATTATTATTGATTTTTGATAATTATTTCGAGTCGATCCGAGATACTTGAATTTCGGACGATTCCGGCATTTTCCGAATTGATTTCCACATCTTTGACTTTAACCCGGGTATCTGTCTATTCAGCAGTTTCATTTTGGGTCCAAGAGAGAATATCTCTTTATCATTTCATTTCTTTCCTTTTCCTATTCCTTTCCTTCCTCCACAAATCAAAGCTTTTCCAAAATCCCAATTTTCCAATTTCCCACCTTCTCCAATTTCCACCTCATTTCCCACTCACTTTCCATCTAATCCCACTCATTCTCTCTCTCTCCCATAGCCGGCCAAGTGGCCAGGTGAGGGACACCTCACCCCCTCCCCTTTTTGCAAAAACCCCCATCACATCTACCTTATTTCACCCCCTTTACAAAATCCCAATCATATATATAATTTCCCTTTACACTTCACTCCACTTTCTTCCTCACTTCACCAAAAGAGAAAATCCTCTTCACCAAGATCCCTCCTCCCTCTCAAGACTTCAAGGGCTTCATCTAGGGCATCGTCAAGACTTCATCTTCAACCTCCAACTCCCAAAGCAACACCAAGATCACCTTCTCCATCTCAAGCAACAACTAATTGTGGGTTGAAGCCATCATCTCCTCCTTGGATCAAGCTCCAATTAAACCATCCAAGTGAGTATCTTTACTCACCAAGACTTGATCACTTCCTATTGTACTTATACCTTCATATCTTGTACACACATAACATAAAAATCACATTTTTAGGCCATCAAACCCAAACCCTAGATTCAGTTCTGTACTCTGCTCACGACCTCGATTAGTCGACTTAACCTAGGAGCTAGTCGACTAGAACACTTAGCTGAAACTTAACTTTTCTGGAAAACACAGTATTAGTCGACTTACCCCAAATATTAGTCGACTAATCTTCCCTGGAAACAAATCTCAACTCTCTGGAAATCACTATTAGTCGACTCCTGAATCCACCTAGTCGACTAACCCTTCCTGAACCAGAAAACCCCAACTTTCTGTATCACAGACTTAGTCGACTTAAGTATCTGTTAGTCGACTTGACTCTTCTATTAGTCGACTACTCCCTTGACCCTAGTCGACTAACATTTCCTGAATCAGAAACCCAACTCTCTGTTACACAGTTTTAGTCGACTGTACCCTACTGTTAGTCGACTAACCCTTCTATTAGTCGACTACTCTCTTGACCTAGTCGACTAACTTTGTATGATTGTTATAGTTGATTCCTATCTAAACTTTGGATCTTATGCTTGGTTCAGGTATTTGTATACAGTGCTTCATGACTCGTTACTTGGTGTATATTACTTCTAGTTACTCCATAATTCTATGTTTATGTATTGCCCTGTAATTGCTTGTTTCATTCTTATACTTGTACCTTGCCGTGATACTATTGCTTCCTTATTTTATAGCATGCGTGGCAGACCCTTTGAGGTCGTTGAACCCTAAGTTGTTTCTATGTTTCCACTTGCCTTACCTTAATACAGCCTTGTCAGTTATCTATTTCCTTTTAACACATGTATATCACATGACACCTAATATGTTATCACCTGACCAACTGACATGCCACTACCTTGTTAGACCCTCTTGTTAGGTCATGAGTGACCCGGCCAATTATTAATTCTTCGTTATGTTTTATTGCTTGTTATATATTACCACCTTGTCATGCTATCTCTTAAACCAAGCATGATACACTTGACTTTATGATTATCGTGTTTACGGGAACCCTGCCTTGTTTTATGGAACTAAGTGTCACACCATACTCGGTGGGGGCCACCTCTAGAATCCTTTCCCTCAGAGCAAAGTGCCACATGGAACAAAGTGCCACACCACACGGTGGGGGCCACCTCTTGAATCTGTGGGGGCCACCTCTTGAATCTGTAGGGCTATTACTGTTATGTTCACTTATTCCCGTGAGCTGATAATCCTTAATAAGCTACAACTTGTATGGGGTATGGGTGGAAGTGATGGATGCCGGAATGATACCTTGCTTATAGTAGGGGGACGAAATATAGTAGATAACTGTTAGTGGGACCTTGGGCCCACATTAGATGACTGTTAGGGGGACTTGGGCCTCCAAACCGGTTCCAGGTGTATGGAAACTACTATAAGAAGTGTTATCAGTTCTCCATCTACTTCCGACAACGACCCTCGACTTTCTTATATATGGATGTATGTGAGTTGGGATCGATACCGAGACACATACCGAGATATATGGGTCAGACGAGTAATAATAATAATAGACTCAATTATGGTTATTGTTATGATTATTGTTTCATGTCATAGTCCCTGTTATGACTCATGTTATATTGTGACTCCTACTTTACTTGTTATGATTCCAGTGATGATTCTGGTTTTGATCTTGTCATGATCCTTGTCATTCTTGTTAAGCATTCCTTTCTGACTATCATATGGTTTGTAACTCTGATTCTATATGCTTGGGATTACCGTGGCATGAGATAACGGTATATAGATGAGGGTTTCCTTGTTTGGATTATTCCCTCGATGTATTAGTCTCATGGGACCGTGACTTAAGCATATACAATCACTTTTGCTTGTAATCAGCTTTACTTGTAATTTCCGTTTTATGATTATGTTAATACCTGTCCTTATATTCCATACTTGTGTTCTAACCCCTATTCATGTCTCTTAGCCACTTGGCTGTAGCTCATTTATTGTTATATGTCTTGATTCCTTGGATTTGCATATTCAGATTCCGGAGCTTGGATCGAAGTGGAGTTGTCCACCGTAGATCGAGCTCTCCTTAGCGAGCAGGCATCTTAGCTCCAGTTCCTTGCACCCGACTCCTTTTGACTCACGGGATCTTCATCCTACTCGTGAGCATTTTGTCTTCTTATTGTATATTTGACTTTTGGACTTGTTATGATAAAAGACATATGTAATATGTAATGTTTATCATACTGTGATGACTTTGTATCTGTACCTTTATGTTGGCATATGTGTGTATACCACGCTTTGTGTTGCACTCTGATCCTTTCTTGTTGTACTTTATGCTTAGCGTATATACGTGGGGGCTCTCTCTGACCTACGTATATACGCCGCAGTGACGTCCCCGTATTTCGTGGAATCGGGGCGTTACACAAAGATGACATCATTCATGTTTCGATTGGAACTCAAGGCGAGTTCTTTTGAAGAGGGAGAGACTGATGTAGGAGTGCAGGAAAACAATCAGCAGGATTTTCAGACTGACTTCCAGTTGGATTACTACAGGGATAAAGATTTCTGAAGGCTTCTTTAATTAGGAAACCTAAATATTTATTTTTCATTTATTGTTATTTTATTCTCTTAAGATTAGAATTAGTTTTCCTAAATAGATTAGGACTATTTTAATTCTTTTTGTTTTCTTTTAGGAATATATTATAGTTTCCTAGTAGGAGTAGTATTCTTCTTATAAGCCTATAAAAATGCTTTTGTATTCTTTATTTTGGCATTAGTTTTTAATTAATAGAATTGAGTTTATCTCTCTGATTGCTCGTGGATTTGAGTAAATTGCTCGTGGAGGATTCCAGTATTTTTCTATCTAAAGATCGTTTTAAGGTTTGTTGGCGCTAGAACGAGATCTAGTCGATGTCTTTTGCTTTCGAATCCCGCATGATTGACTTCCAGTTGTATTCCTGGAGGGACAAGAATTTCTGAAGGCTTTTTTAATTATGAAACCTAAAGAGATTCCTTCACTTTATTTTTATTTTATTCTCTTAGGATTAGAGTTAGTTTTCATAAATAGATTAAGATTCTTTTAATTTTTTTATTTTCTTTTAGGAATAGATTATAGTTTCTTAATAGGAGTAGCATTCTTCTTATAAGCAGCCTGTAGAAGGCCCTTGTATTCTTTATTTTGACATTACCTTTTGATTAGTAAAATTGAGTTTATTTCTCCAATTGCCGATTCCAGTTGTTATTTCTAACTTGTGGGTTCGAGTAAATTACTTGTGGATTCGAGTGTCCTGCTCGTGGATCAGAGTACTTTCCTACGTGATGATCGTTTAAGGGTTCGTTGGCGCTAAAACGAGATCTAACCGGCGTCGTTCGTTTCCTGCTCCGCGTTATTAGATCTTCATCAACTTTCCGACGATGACAAAAGACGATGATGGTTCGCAACGCCTTTCCACAAGGGTAGACGATGTTGAAAGAGACATAATCACAATCAAATCAACCTTGTACAGCATGACCCAAGACTTGAAGAGATTATCCATCAAGATTGATTAGCGAAGCCTAGCCGATGGTACGTACTGAAGCGGACATGTTCATTAATCAAATCAACCTCCACCATATCAACCACCACCACAATAACCTCCACTGCCACAACTATCATTACTATACACCCTTGCTACCATCAATGAATCTACAATGTGTGTTGTTTAAAGATTGCAGTGCAACCAAAAGAACCACGATACTATGTAGCGACATCAAATCTTCTACTCAAGGTGTCCGATTAAGAACAATGTATGCAACCTCATTATTGACAACGAAACCTACGGTAACATCGTTTCTAGTGCATTGGTGGACAACTTAAAGTTAGAGACGAACTACACCCTCACCCTTACACTATTGGGTGGATCAAAAAGGGCTCCTCCATCAAAGTAATAGATTTATGGCATATTCCTATTTCAATTGGCAAATATTATCAGGATACTATTGCGTGTAATGTGGTTGACATGGGATGCATGTCATATTTTTTTGGGGAGACCATGGCATCATGATGTTAACGCTACCCACAAAAGTAAAGAGAACAACTATATGTTCAACTGAAAGGGAAGAAGAATGGTCATGAGATCAATTCCACTTATCCCAAAGGAAGTAAAAGAAACCAAGTAGAGACCTGCTTTAGTGGTCAAAGAAGAAGTTACTCCATCTACTAAAGTTTCAGAGAAGGTGAAACTATTATTGGAAGAGTCCAAAGGAGTTGTTCACAATGAGCTACCAAAAACATTACCGCCTATGAGAGGTATACAACATCATATAAATCTTATTTTTAGAGCTAGTATACCGAATCTTTCACACTACCACATGAATCCCAAGGAAAGTAAAATTCTGAAGGAAAAGTTTGTTTCCTTAACAGAAATTTTCGAGGAGATGAAGTTGGAAATGTGGGAGAGCATAAACCACTTTGACAACATAATGCATATATTCTTCATGATTTCATAGATCCTTTCATGCAGAAAGAAAGTGCTCGAGATGCAACTTTCAAATTTTCAAGTTCATATCACCTTTGCTATTGGCACATAGGCGTGACGAAAGCATGATCCCTCATTGACCTATAGCTATAAGAAGATGCACAACTTGTCGAGTTACAAGTAAAAAAGATTCAAATTTTCTAAGAAGATGCCATTTATTCCATGTAACATGACTATGTTCAAGTGGAAAATATTGAAATTAATACTCTGAAACTTACACCCTAAAAATGTACAAGTTCTTTTATTCATTTCGAAAAAAACTAGTTTTAAGCTTTCCTCCTATTGAGGCAAATGAATTACCTTCTTAAAGCTTAGATCAAATTTTTATCTCAACAATTGAGTAAACTCATAAGTAACAATTATATGTAAGTTTTCGATGATAGTAAAAACTACAGACAATTAATATGTCAGCTTTAGAATGATATTAGCTTACATAAATTTGAGAAAACCAACAGACACCATTATGCTTTTGATGGAGTACGTTCAAGAAACATTTGTTGTTAATATGAAAAATGGATTGTTAAAACGTAATAAATCACATGTTATGTATATATTAAGTTATTTTTTATGTAAAGGATACGAATTACGAATCATGTGTATACTGAGATTCTTTCATCTCATCGATGCTTTAATTAGGGGACGACTTAGGCCTTCAAAATGCTATTTGTTGTAGTTGTTAAAAGTAGTATTATAATTAAAATTCATATTGCATTAGAACAATATTAGGAATAGAGGTTTTCTTATTATTCTTATATTAGAACTGTATTAGGATTTCTCCTTATCAATTGTTTCCACACACACACACACACACACACACATATATGAACATTGCCCTCGTTAATGATATGCAATTCAATTTTTCCTTCTTTAATTATTGTAACATAGTATCAGAGTAAGGTTTCTTCTATTGATCGTCGTCAATAAATTGTTTAGAAGCCTGCGTTGGGCAGACTTATGTGATTAACACCTGGCCATCACTCTAAAAATATCCTTAACAAAATTCCTGAAAATTCCTCCATCTTCATCAAATCCCACAAAGATCCTTTCTTTCTTTATCTTCAAGTACTAGTCAAGTCCTCCTTCATCAAAGACCCTTTCTTTCTTCACCAAAGATCCTTTTTAACAGCAAACAAAATCTCCCCACAAAATCCCACAAAAATGTCACCAAAATCCCGCAAAGTTCTTCCTCATTCTCATCGTTCGCCTCCCACCGCGGTCGTCTCTACCGCCGCCTCCGTCGTCGTGTGCCGAAAACCGACTCCACACCGAGGCTAGAGTCTCTGTTTTCATTATCGTCCATCCACTGAGGCCAGAGTCGCTGCCTCAAATAAGTTCATTCAACATGCAAGTTTAACATGCATGCTTCTGGTTCGATCACATGCATGCATGTTTACGTTCAGAGTGCTTTTTCATAGGTGTTTTATTCATCATCACCATCTTCAATGATAATTTGCATCTGCGCGTCATCAATATCATCATCTAATATGTTCAAGTCAACCGATCTTTTACCTCAAGCACTTCACCCTCATCATCAATAACAAGATTACAATTTTTCCCTTTCTTCTTCATGATGATATTCTACTACCATACTACTAGCTGCACTGGTCCGAGTGTGTCTACTGGAGGGCATCACCAAATTCTTCAGCTACACTGGTCTGAGTGCATCTACTAGCGGACATCACCAGATTTCTTAGATGCACTAATCCGAGTGCGTCTACTGGCGGGCATCACTATATTCTACTACCTACAATGGTCTGAGTGTATACCGGTAGGTGTCACGGATCTACTGCAATCAATCATCTTTCTCTATTAGCTTATCAAATTGTTCCTTCTGATTTTGAAGAATCTCTAAAATCCTAATTTGTCTTCATTTTATTTTTTTAGGTTTGGAGAGTTGTTTGGCGCAAACTCATGCTGGTTTTTCACCATGAGTTTGAGGGGGTGTTAAGAGTAGTATTAAGATTAGAATTCATGTTGCATTAGAACATTATTAGGAATAGAGTTTTTCTTATTATAAGAACTGTATTAGGATTTCTCCTTATTAATTGTATCCCTATAAATATATCTGAGCATTGCCCTCATCAATGATATGCAATTCAGTTTTTTCCTTCTCCAATTATTGTAATAGTAGCTATGTACAACTTTGTTAACGGTCGAGATTTCTTGTGAGTGTAAAGACAGTGCCAGTTGCACTCGTATTGAAATTATATTAGATTGGACTCAGAGACTAGGTTTAGAAGTGGATCAGATTTCCATGAAAAATCTAAGCTTTTCTTCGTCAGTTGCTTCCATGATGCCATAATGTCTCTTGCGCGTGCCTGTAAGCTTTGTTCCTGTTGCTGCTTAAGTGAATAATGTAGAGAGAGGATAAAAAAATAAGATAAATAGAGTTTTTTAAACTCTATGACAGAACTTCAGTTGACCAAATGGTCAACTAACCTGCACAGGAGTTGGATCGGTCGACCACTTGGTCGACCGATATTGCACGAAAAAGAAAACATATAGCAAGGGGTGTTGATCGGTCGACCGTCCGGTCAACTGGCCCAACTCTACAAGATTTACAAAGAGCTGGAAAGTTTGTGCGGTTGACTGGCCGGTCGATAGTATACTTGGAGAGGTCACCGGCCGGTCGACTGACAGTCAGGTCAGAGCTAATTTTGGACCCGATCAGAAGCTAATTTTGGATTTTTTTTCTTCTCTTTATAAATAGAAGAATAAACCCATTTTTAGGGTTATGAGAGAGAAGTGAGTTGTTGAGAGAATCAATTGTAAATCCTCTTATAATCTTGTGTAGATCAAATATAGATCGCTCTTCTGCCCCGAGACATAGGCAATCTTGTCGAACCTCATAAATTTTTGTCTCTCTCTCTCTTTGTGTGTGTTTTGTGAATCTAGAATTGTGTTCTTGGGCTGGTCCAGGTTCAATAAATGGTATCAGAGCTATAGGCAACGCTTTGACTTTGTGTGATGGAGTGGTTCTTGATTTGGAGCTTAGTTCTTGGAGATCTCAAACTTTGGATGGATAAAATTGGATTTTTATTGTATTGGATCTCATCTTCTACATTTAGTGAAGAGATCAATTGGAACTCTTCATAGGATTTCAATTGAAAGTAAAAATTCTAGCTTTATCTCGTAAATCATTATGTTATTGTTATACTTGCTTGGTTGGTTGAATTTGGAGTAGAAATGGTCGAAGAAACATCCGATGGTACTGGTTCTTTTGTTGTGAAGAACATACAAAAATATCACCGCATGAAAATTGATGTGATGAAGTTTGATGGAACAAACAATTTCGAATTGTGGAGGTGTGAGGTGTTGGATGAACAAAATGCATAAAACTTGAAGGATGCTCTCGAATTACAAGAGAAGCTGGAAGAGATCGACAAGAAGATTTAGAAGAAAATAAATAGAATTGCGTGTGGATTGATTATATCGTGTCTATCATAAGACCTAAAATAAGATGTGATGAAAGTGACTTCTGCAAAGAAGATTTGGGAGATCCTTGCAAGCAAATATTTAATGAAAACAGTCGAACATTTGAAGAGGAGAATTGATCATTTTTAGTTGAAAAAGAGGTTTTCTATTAGCGATCTTACACGAAGTTTCTCTTGGACTTAGCGAATGTGGATGTGGTGATTGAAAAGAAAGACAAAGCCTTGATATTGTTGAGCTCTCTACCCGATGAGGGATATGAGACCTTTGTCCTCATCCTGATAAATGAAAGAACATCACTGAAATATTCTGAGGTCATTACCGCCTTTGTAATCTTGAGTTGAGACGGAAGGACAAGGAGTCCTGAGTCCTTAGGTGGTACATCAGCGAAGGAATTGACCGTGAGAGGAAGGAGTCAAAACCAAAGAGGAGGAGATTATGGTAGATCGAAATTGAAATCACGATATGGCAACCATAGTTTGACTCATGATCCATTGTATTTTGTAAATAAATTGTTTATTGAAAGAAGGATTATCCTGAGCTCAAGAAGAAGAACAAGCTGAAGGAGAAGTCAGGGAAAGCATCAGAGGTGAATGTCGCCAAGTCAGATGTGAATGAATCTGATTTTTCTGCTTTCTAGCTCTCTATCACACCGTTGATATGTTACTCGGATTCTTTAGAATGGTATTGAACACGGGGGCTACCTATCACATATATCCTAGGAGAGAATGATTCTCTAGTTTAGAGAAGTTGGGTAATGGCATAGTAATCATGAGAAATAACGCCGCCTGTCAGATGGTTGGGATATATACCATTCGAATCAAGATGTTTGATGATATGATTTGAGATTTGATGGATGTGAGATATGTTCATCAGATAAAGAAGAACATCATCTCAGTTGGAGCTGTAGAGTCAAAAGGGCTCAAAGTAACGTTGGAGAATAAAATTCTCAAGGTCACGAAGAGGTCTTTTGTTGTGATGAAGGGAATTAAAGGTCAGAACTTGTATTACTTGAAGGGTAGTACAGTCACATGTTCTTTGACAGCTTCAATAGTTTCAGATGTAGATGCTACTCAGTTATGGCATATGAGAATTAGTCATGTCGGTGAGAAGTTTATGCAACCCTTGAAAAGCAAGGCTTATTGAAGGGTGCAAAGACCTGCAAATTGAAATTCTATGAGCACTGTGTATTATGCAAGAAGACCAAGGTGGAGTTTGGCATTATTATTCACCACAAGGAGAATTCTCGATTATGTCCATACAAATGTTTGTCCCTCTAAGAATACATCTCTTGGAGGAAAATACTATTTTATCTACTTTATGGATGATTGCTCTAGACGGAATTGGGTGTACACCATGTCGCATACAAGCGAAGTTCTAGATATCTTTGTGGAGTGGATAAGGAGAATGGAGTTGCAAAGCGGCAGTAAGATCAAGATACTCAGGTCCAATAATGAAGGAGAATATAAGAGTGATCTATTTCGACAGTTGTGCCATGATGAAGGCATTGAGAGACATTTCACAGTTAGAGAAACTCCACAATAACATAGGGTAGCAGAAAGATTTAACCGTACTTTGCTGGAGAAGATACAATGCTTGTTGTCAAACAGTGGGCTAAACAAGTCATTTTAGGCAGAAACTATGACTTATGCGAGCTATCTCATAAATAGGTTGCCATCGTCTGTGGTAAGAGGAAAGACTCCGATGGAAATGTGGTCAGGCAAAGTAACTACAGATTATAATATGCTCAGAGTATTGGGTGTCTACCTTATTATCATGTTAGTGATGGGAAGTTGGAACCTCGAGCAAGAAAGGCCCACCGTCGATATGTTACTCGAATTCTTTAGAATGGCTATTAGAAACGGGGGCTACCTATCACATATGTTCTAGAAGAGAATGGTTCTCTAGTTTAGAGAAGTTGAACAATGGCATAGTAATCATGGGAAATGACACCGCATGTTAGATGGTTGGGATATGTACCGTTCGAATCAAGATATTCGATGAATTGGTTAGAGATTTGACGTATGTGAGATATGTTCCTCAAATGAAGAAGAACACTATCTCAGCTGGAATTGTAGAGTCGAAAAGGCTCAAGTTAACATTGGAGAATGGAATTCTCAAGGTCACAAAGGGGTCCTTGGTTGTGATGAAGGGGATCAAAGATATGAACTTGTATTACTTGAAGGGTAGTACAGTCATATGTTCTTTTACAGCTTCAGTGATTTTAGATGTAAATGCTACTCAGTTATGGCATATGAGACTCAGTCACGCAGGTGAGAAGTCTATGCAAGCCTTCGCAAAGCAAAGCTTATTAAAGGGTGCAAAGACCTGCAAATAGGAATTCTATGAGCACTGCGTATTAAGCAAGAAGACCAAGGTGAAGTTTGGCACTGTTATTCACCGAACAAGGAGAATTCTTGATTATGTGCATACAAATATTTGTCCCTCTAAGAATGCATCTATTGGAGGGAAATACTATTTTATCTCCTTTGTGGATGATTATTCTAGACGGAATTGGGTGTACATCATGTCGCATTAAAGCAAAGTTTTAGATATCTTTGTGGAGTGGAGAAGGAGAATAAAATTGCAAACTGGCAGGAAAATTACGATACTCAGGTCCGATAATAGAGAAGAGTACAAGAGTGATCTGTTTCTATAGTTGTGCGATGATGAAGACATTGAGAGACACTTCACAATTAGGGAAACTCCATAACAAGATGGGGTGGCAGAAAGATTTAATCATACTTTGCTAGAAAAGATACGGTGCTTGTTGTTAAACAGAGGTCTGAACAAGTTATTTCAGGCAGAAGCTAAGACTTATGCGAGCTATCTCATAAATAGGTTGCCATCGTCTGTAATAAGATGAAAGACTCCGATAAAAATGTGGTCGGGCAAAGTTGCTATAAATTATGATATGCTCAGAGTATTTGGGTGTCCGACTTATTATCATGTTAGTGATGGAAAGTTGGAACCTTGAGCAAGAAAGGCCGTGTTTTTAGGGTTCAAAAAAGAAGTGAGAGGCTACAAGTTATGGGACTCTAAAGATCAGAAGATAGCTCTGAGCAGAGATGTTACTTTTGATAAGTCTTTTATGGTGAAAACTTCAGCTCTCAGCAGGTGAAGAGAAGCCGGACCAAGGGGATATCACAATGAGTAGAGAGATGCATCTTCAACGTCTCCAAATAGTATTGTATCGTTTAAGGTGTCGTCTGTTGTGACACAATACGAGCATCATGTAAAAGAAGAAGATATAGATAATATGATTGAGGATCCAGAGCTAGAGAGTCAGGTCTAAAATTCTATTACAATACACAATCTCAAAAGGAATATACGAAAACCAGCTCGATTTTTTCGATAAAGTGGTGGTCTATGCACTTCTAGTAGAGGTCATGGAAGATAGTGTTCCAAGTTCATTCAGAAAATCAGAGTTAGGCTCTGAGTCTGAATTATGGAGGAAGGCTATGTGGAGGAGATTTATTCCCTTCATGTCAATGAACTTGGTAACATGTTGAGTTGCATAAAGGGAAGAAGGCTATTAGATGCAAATGAGTTTTTGCGAAGAAGGATGGATCTCCAGATGGCACCATCCGTTATAAGGTCAGTAGTAGCCAAGGGCTATGTTCAGAGGGAGGGTATAGATTACAATTAGGTGTTCTCGCCTATTGTGATGCACTCTTCCATTCGTATATTGTTAGCACTTGCAGCACAGTATGACCATGAGCTGAATCAAGTCGATGTGAAGACCGCCTTCCTGCACGGAGATCTTGAGGAGGAGATCTACATGACACAACCATAAGGGTTTAAAGTTGTAGGGAAGGAGAACTTAGCATATAAACTTGAGAAGT
The DNA here is from genome assembly GCA_038442645.1 of Agave tequilana. NCBI lineage: Eukaryota > Viridiplantae > Streptophyta > Magnoliopsida > Asparagales > Asparagaceae > Agave > Agave tequilana. Next base: position 13,533 of record JAVJIF010024451.1, on the reverse strand, counting down.
CATTGTATGGACCGAAACAGTCGTTGAGACTTTGGTACAAGTGCTTCAACAGGTTTACGAGTGGTCGTGGATACACCAAGAACTTATATGAACCATGGGTTTACTTTCGCAAGCTACCGAGTGGTGAGTATATCTATCTACTCTTGTACATCGATAATATGCTAATAGCTTCTAAGAACAGATCATCGATAGATAAGTTGAAAGTATAATTATCTTCTGAGTTTGAAATGAAAGATCTGAGAGAAGTTAGGAGGATACTGGGTATGAAAATTGAAAGAGACAGGGTGAAGGGGAGAGTGAGTCTGGCTCAGAAAGTTTACTTGCAGAATGTGCTTCAGAAGTTTCTAATTGGTGATGAAGCTAAGTCTGTGAGTAGTCCGTTGGCCCCTCACTTCAAGCTTTTAGCTCAAATATCTCCGAAGAGCATAAATGATCGTGAGTATATGTCTCACGTTTCATACGCCAATGCAGTTGGTAGTCTCATGTGTGTTATGGTGCGCACGAGGCTAGATTTATCAAAGTCATGAGTATGATATCTAGATACATGCATGATCCCAGTAGGGAACATTGGGAGGCTGTGAGCTGAATTCTACGGTATATCAAAGGTACCATAGATGTTGGTTTGGGTTTTGAGAATGATATTGGAGGTAAGCAGGAGTGCACATGTTATCTGGACTCTGATAATGCTGCGGATCTTGACAAGCGCCGGTCCACTACAAGATATGTTTTTACCTTGTCGAAACCGGTGAGTTGGTGTTGTACTTTAAAGTCTACAGTGACTTTGTCGATGACAGAAGCGAGGCTGTAAAGGAAGCAATTTGTCCTCAGGGCTTGATGGATGATTTGGGGATCAAATAAGACTTTTTGCGCGGCCCATTGTGATAGAATGAGTGCTATCTACCTAGCGAAAAATCAAGTCTATCATGCGAGGATAAAGAATATTGATGTCAAGTACCACTTTGTACGGGATGGTCTTGAAGATGGAGATATCGAGGTGAAAAAGATTCACACCAAAGACAATCCCGCAGACATGCTTGCAAAGGTGGTTCCCGAAATCAAGTTCAATCATTGCAAAAACTTGCTTCGAATCTTTCCGATTGCTTGAGGTCAGTGAAGCTCGTTTGCATGAACTACGTGTAACTTGATCCCTTGGGCAGGGGGTACGTAGGTAGCCATAATGGTGCAGCCCGATCGTTGACGCTGAGATCATGTGTCGAGTTCATCCGGATCACTCAAGTCGAGACCGTGTGTCAATTTCGCCTGGGTAGCTCAAGCCATATCGTGTGTCGATTTTGCCTAAAGTTTATTCGAGTTTGGTTTAGATTTGAAAAAATCTTCACCGGGGTGGAGAATGTAGAGAGGATCAAAAACAAGAAAAATAGAGTTTTTTAAATTCTATGGTAGAACTTCAGTTGACCGAACAGTGGACTGACCTGCACAAGAGTTAGATCGGTCGACCGATATTGCATGATGAAGAAAACAAGAGCAAGAGGTGTTGAACGGTCGAGCACCCGGTCAACCAGCTTATTCTGTAAAATTTACAGAGAGCTAAAAAGTTTGCAGGGTTGACCGGTCGACCGACCGACAATCGGGTCAGAGCTAATTCTAGACCCAACCTGGAGCTAATTTGGGTTTTTTCTTATTCTCTCTATAAATAGAGAAATGAACCAATTTCTAGAGTTATTAGAAAGAAGTGAGTTTTTAAGAGGACCAATTATACCTCTTGTAATATTCTGTAAATCAGATATAGATCTCTCTTTTCTGCTCTGGGGACATAGGCAATATTGCTGAACTTTGTAAATCTCTGTCTCCCCTCTTTGTGTGTGTTTGTGCACTAGGATTGTGTTCTTGGGCTGGTCCATGTTCAACAAATAACCCGTCAACTCTCTTTTGTTCTTGTTGGCCTCTCTATGATGGAGTACATCATCCTTCACATTCATTGATTCCAACTCTTCTATCTTCTTGGAGTTTATCGTTCTTAATTTCTTCTCTACCTATCTATTATTCATTCTCGAATAATGGCAGTTGCGAAGCTTTCATACAGTGATCCAGATTATATTTTCATCTAGTTTTCTCGGCTCCATTTGGAACTAATGGTGTTGAAATCTTACCATCTTTCTAGAGATATGGGATTAGGTGGTATCGGGAGTAGTTTATGTCTATTATTTTCATCATAGACACCCCGTCATGACTACATGGGTAGTGCCAGCTAGGCCTGTCAATGGATTGAGTTTGGGCGAGTACATGAGTTATCAGATCCGGACCCAATTTCAATTACAATCACCAGAATCGGACCCAATTACCCAGACACGATGGGGAGCTGGTACTTGAGGTCGACGGAGCTCGGATCGGCACCGCGGAAGATTCATCGACGAGGAGGGCGGCGACCTGCACCATGGACTGGACATCTGAATCAATTCCTCCATTTCCACCATAACAAACCGAATTTTAAAGCTATAGATTTAGATCTGTGGCGTTCAAGCAAAAACATAGTTCAAGATACGATCTAGGGCTTCCCAGATCTAGATCTGGGACCCAAGTCTTAAGATTGGGCCCGAGAGATCTCCGATCGTTGACAGAGAGACGAAACCAGAGGACGACAGAGGAGAGAAACAAAAGATAAGGAGAGTAGGATTGAAAAGTCTTAGAGAGAGCTCGATGAGGAGAGAGAGCGCTCCAGAGAGGAGAAAGGGCGGCTACGAGGAGAGAGAGGCCAAGAAAGAGAGAGTAAGTGAGAGGGTTAGGGTTATTAATTAAACAGGTTCGGGTCTATTCAGGTACGGTTCAAGTAAAATCATACCCGACTCATTTACTAACTGGGTAAATGAGTCCCGGTCTTATTTGGTCTAGAACATCGATTTTTATACCCGTCTAAGGTCTGGTACGAGTCAGGTCCCGGTCCAGAGCCGACCCATTGACAGGCCTAGCGCTAGCTATGTAGTAGTGAAGAAACAACGGATATGTGTGTGTGTGTGTGTGTGTGTGTGTGTGTGTGTGTCTGTTTGTATAGTAGTGATCAGGTGAGACAACTGGCTTAAGTGAGAAGATTAGAAGGGAGCACATGAGTCGTTAGATTATCTTTTGGGTGGTTGATATTAGTTTTTGGGTTGATTAAGTTAATTTTTGAATTGATTAATTTAGTTTTTGAGTTTTAATTTTATTTCCTCCTAACCTAATCTTAACCACCCAAAAGTTAATCTGACGGCTCTTGTGCTCTCTTCTAATCTAAGCTAGTTATCTCACCTGATTACTATTATATGTGTGGGCCATGAAAAAAAATTTAGTACACATGGGGTGTAACATAGATTTTACATACACCTATGAAAATATACCTTAGCATATTCATATTCATGACCAAACTATTTAGCATGATTTATATGTTCGAAACCTCATATAGATAAAATTTCATGTGAATTGAACTTTCTAGCCTCGCTCTAAAAATGGATGGTCTATTGTGGTCTTAAAAGCCGATTTTTATTGCTTGATTTGTCAGATAGAAAATTTTAATTCACATGAAATTTGATCCATATAAGTTTTAAAACACGTAGACCATAATCAATAGTTTGGATCATAGATATGTGTGGGTTGTGATGTATTTTTATAAGTGCATGTAAACTCTTATGTTACATCATATGCGTATTAAAATCTTTCTCATATATATATATATTATATATATATATATATATATATATATATATATATATATATATATATATAGAGAGAGAGAGAGAGATAGAGAGAGCGAGAGAGAGAGAGAGAGAGCGAGTGGGGAGAGAGAACGAAAGAGATAGATTATGTCATTCCGAAAAGATTCGAGGCTGAATCATTTCCACTCAAATACAACCCTACAACATTTGAATGCAAGATCCAATCCGTTGAAGTTGATCTACATTATTTCAAGTAACTAAAAATAAAAAAATATGTATTTTGAATACTTTTTACCTATCCATCAAGTAGGCGCAAAATAGACGGTCGAAAACAGTATATTGCTTAGATCTACGTCTTTAGACACATACAAATTCTCGATCTGACCATTACATCATGATCTAAACACTTACAAGCCCTCTCACACTAATTTTTGTTAGATTTCAAATATTCTACACCGTTAAACTAACCAACTCACTATTTCGTTCTTCTATTTTGCGCCAAAGATATACTTGTGTCATTTAGGAAGGATCGATGCCGAATCCTTCCTACTAAAATATAGCCCTACGATATCCGAATAGAAGATCCACTCTATTGAAGTTGATCAAGTAATTAAAAATTAAAAAAATCATATATTTATATGCTTGTTTCCCATCCATCAAGTAGGCGCAAAATGAACGGCCGGAAGATTGAGTTGGTTAGTTTAATGGTGTAGAATATTTGAAATCTAACAAAAATTAGTATTTGAGGGTTTTTAAGTGTTTAGATCATGATGAAATGATAGGATCAAGAATTTGTATGTCTAAAGACGTAAATCTAAGCAACATGCTATTTAAGATTGTCCATTTTGCGCATACTTGATGGATGGGCAAAAAATACTCAAAATATATGATTTTTTATTTTTAGAAACTTGAATAATTCAAGTTATCTTTAACAGAATGGATCTTGCATTCGAATGTCGTAGGGTTGTATTTGAATGGGAAGGATTCGGTCTCGAATTCTTCCGGAGTGACTCAAGTCCATCTCTCTCTCTCTCTCTCTCTCTCTATATATATATATATATATATATATATATATATATATATATATATATATATATATATATATGTATATGTATATGTATATGTATATGTATATGTGTGTGTGTGTGTGTGTGTGTGTATAGAGAGAGAGAGAAAAATGTATATCAGCCCGCGGGCTGAGAGTACTCTCTCAGCCTGCGGTGACGTGGCTCGATTTGTCACCTCACTGACTTGCGGCCCGCTTTTAGGGAGAAGTTAAATTACCAAATACCCCTTATGATAACTTTTCCTTATTGTTTATTATTATTTTTCCCCCCTTTTATTTTGCCGCTCTTTATAGGATATAAATTACTTTTCGCCTTATTTTCTTTACCTCTTTTTTGAAAGATCTAGTTTCTCCTTTTCAGCCTGGGATAAATTTTTTTTGAAAATATAAAATCTTTTCAGATCAATGTTTTCAGCCTGCGATAAAATTCTACTTTATAATTTATTTTTTTTATATATAATGTAGTCAGAGTCTTTGGTCGCATTGTACATTTAAACTGCGACCTTAGTCAAAGACTTTGGTCGCAGTGTACATGGTTAAATGCGACCAAGGTCGCAGTGTTGTTATTGATAAAGATGGCCAGCAACTGCAATCTAAGGTTGCATTACATGGACTGCGACTTTAGTCGCAGTACGTTAAGTAAGTGTTTTCCTTTAGATTAACATGCATAGCGACCAAGGTCGACACTGCTGTTTTGGTTTAAGACTGCCGCCAGCAACTGCGACCAAGGTTGTCGTGTTGTTGTTTTATTAAGTGTTGTTTTGGATTAAGTCATTTTTTTGAATCTAAATGAAAAATGAAAATTTGTCTGTTGTCTGATGCGACTTGGAGTCACTCCGTGAGACGCGACCTGTCATAAAGATTTTTATGAGATCTTTTTAACGTCAAGTCTACGTTGACGAACCCGCACCATTCGTTGTTTCCCGAAGCTGTTGTCCACGCGTAGGCTCTTCATTGAGACCATTAAGGCCGACGGTTCTGATTAATGAACCATTAATTATGGTTATTATGGGCTGGCTATAAATAGGGCTCACACTCTCTCTTTAACAGCCCATAATTAGACTGTTTTCATTTGAGTGCAATTGCTCTGAGAATTTCCGCCTTCTTCAGAGTGTCTAACAGGGGCCTGCCTCCATGGATGAAGATGACCCTATGCACGAAGATGACCCAGAGCTTGATTGTCCTTTTTCAGGTTCGCTGGGCCTCTGGGAGAATATTTTGGCCGGTGAACTTGATCGATGTTCGTCCACAAGGGAAGAAGTCATGGTCATCGACGTCCACAGTTTTTTAATACACGGGGACCTCAATAACACCACTGCTCTTATTCAACAAGGGCTCTTTTGATGTTTAATCTTCTTTGTACTGCTATATTGTAACACTCAATCTTATTGTATAAGAGAGCGTTTTGTATCATTTTTGCACTGACATAAATAAAAAGACCTCAATAACACCACTGCTCTTAGTCAACAATGGCTCTTTTTGATGTTTAGTTTTCTTTGTACTGCTTTATTGGAACACTCAATCTTATTGTATAAGAGATCGTTTTGTATCATTTTCACATGCCTGGAGATAAATGCGTGGACATAGATAAAAAGCATATTTGTTTTTTTAATAAACTACGACTTTTGGTCGTAGTCATGCATTGCAAACAAAACAAGTTGGACCAGAGACGACACTGCGACCAAGGTCGCATAAGACTATCAGTGCAAACAGAAACAACCGCCACCAGGGTCGACATTGCGACCAAAAACTGCGACTAAGCAACTGCTACGGTGACGTGTCACCTCGTCGCAGTGTTGTTGATTAAGACTAAAGACCAGCAACTGCGACCAAGATTGCAGATTATTTTTTTAAGACTGCGGCCATCAACTGCGACCAAGGTCGCAGTGTTGTTGTTGATTATTTATAAAGACCACCAACTGCGATCAAGGTCGCAGTGATGTTGTTGATTAAGAGTAAAGACCAGCAACTGCGACCAAGGTCGATGTGTATTTTATTAAGACTAAACACCAACAACTGCGATCAAGGTCGCAGTTTATTTTATTAATACTACGGTCAGAAACTGCGACCAAGGTAGCAGTGTTGTTGTTGATTAAGACTAAAGTACAGCAACTGCGACCAAGGTCGCAGTGTATTTATTAAGTCTGCGTCCATGGTCGCAGTATTTCAACCAATACATAGTAGTAAAAAATGTAATTCACAAAATTAACTTTAGAAAAGAGATTTATATATATTTAAAAAGAAAAACAAAATACAATTTTTTAACTTCTAATCGTCGTCATCACCATCGTAATCAGATTCGTCGTCAAGAGTCATGCTTTCGTCTTCTGTCTCTTCCTCTTCTTCAGGTACAGTCTCATCGTCGCTTTCTTCCTCTTCATTTTTGTGTTTTGGTTCATCAATGAACTCCCAGAAAGGGTCGTCTGTATCAATCTCAGATTCTGACCCGTAGCGAGACATTGTTTCAGAACTAAACATAAAATCATCATTTGATGATTGGCTTCTTTCCGGTGAAGACGGTGGTGATGGTGAAGACATTGTTTGAATGTATTGGCTTCTTTCCGGTGAAGACGGTGGTGATGGTGAAGACATTTTTTGAATGTATTTTCCGAACAGTTAGAGTAACGAGTTTGAGCAAAATAACTTAGTATGTTTTTAATCCTTTGCTCATGACCCTTTATATATTTTTAATCCCGGAATTCCAAAAGGTTTAAGCTCTTGGACCACGTGAATATCTCTCAAATATATTTTCTATCTTTTCCTAAAAATTGTATACTTCCTAGGTGACTGTTCAGTTATCCAAAACAGTTTAAAAGTTAATACACTATAACTTTAAATTACTTTGAACTCCAAAACAGTACATTATTGCGACCAAAGTCGCATTGGGAACTGATAAATGATTAACTGCGACCATAAATTGCATCCGTAGTAGGATTGCGACTATGGTCGCAGTGTTTAAGAGCAGCAGTCGCAGTTTGGATATGTAATTAAAAGAGCTTATAAGTTAATATAGTGAGAAAGAGACCTTACAAAAAATTTAGAATTAAAAGCTTTTAAAGAAGACAAAATATAATTGAATATCAGAAGATCAGGAAATCCTAATCCTCGTCATTATCACCATCATAAGGAGATTCATCGTCTTCATTCTTCTGCTCTTCCTCTTCATCACTTATTTCCTCATCATCTTCTGTTTTTGAGGTTTTTTTGTTTCACCGATGAACTCCCAGAATGGATCGTCTCTATCAAGCTCTTCGTCTGACCCGTTGCTAGGAAGCGAGCCTACAGCATCAGAGGACATGCTTTCATCAAGCATGTCTCCGTCAAGTGGCAGAGGAATAATGTCTTCTTCACTAACCCACATGAAAACTTCATTATCATCATGAATAGGAGGATCAGTTAATACATTATTTGATGTAGTGAGATAGTCAAAAGGAGTGAAGTCCAGACTGGTATCAGATTCACTAGAATATCCTGAAGACAAAGGACCGGTGGGGAACGATTGAAGTTGAAATTTAAGTGTTCAGAGGAAGAAGAGGGGGAAGACATGATTCAAGAATGAATTTTTTTGGAAGTTTTTGAAATCAAATTGAAAAGAAGAGCAAAAATATAGTTTTTTTAGGTATGAGATAATATACTAGTAACAAGCATTATATAAAGGTGAATATTGTGGAAGAACATGAATAGTAATAATAATTGTTAGAGGTGATGATTGAGTATGTTAAGAAGTGGTAAAAAAAAAATTTATATTTAATTGAAGATTTATTGCGGGAGAATCCGAAGTACAAATTAACTTTTTATAGAATTGTTTGGCTATATCTTTAGATTACGTATGGTGCACATCTTTCCTTTCTCGAGATTAACATTAGTGCATCTTTTTTTTTCTAGACTGGTGTTGTATCACGGTAGATATAATATTAATTACTTCTGTAACACCCCGATCATAAAAAAAAAAAAAAATCTTAATATTGGATAAAATGATTAGTCAAAAAAATTTTTTGAGACAATGATTGAATGTTTTGTGTAAATGGGAGTTTTATTATAGTAATTATTTTAAGTTTGATTATGGAGGAATATGAAGTAAAACAAATATTGAATAAATTCAATATATGGGTGTATGAGTATTTTGGCATGTATATATGGGTAGAGGATATATGTGTATATATAAGCATATATATATTACATGGATGTGATGGTATATTGTGTAAATACAAGATAATGTAAGTAAATACCTAGAAATACTAAAGTTGGTAGGAGAGGGTAGGTGTGCATGGCATGAGTTGATGGAGGGCTAGGATTTCCCTAGAAATTAGTGTGTATAGGTGGCATGATGAGGTGGGAGAGAGATTATGAGTGTGCATAATAATCATATTTGAGTGGGGTTTTGTGTAAAAGAAAGAGAGAAATGAATCTCACGTTCATCTCCCTCAACCCAAAAAAAAAAAGAAAACCCTAGATCCATCTCTCAGGTTCCCTCTCCTCTTCCTCTCTCTCCTCCCCCACCAACCCTTCTCTCTCTCTCCCTCTCTCAGGGCGGACGGCGGCCAGGGCACGGCCAGGCGCGCCCAGCGCGCGGCCAGGCGCGGCCAGGGCCGGCCAGGCCGCGGCAAGGGCGGCGGCAGCCGGCAGGGCGGCCGGGGCGGCGGCGGCAGCCTGCTAGGGCGGCGCGGCAGCCGGCTAGAGCGATCGGAAGGTCGAAATTCGTGTGAGTGGGTCTTCCCCCTTTGTCTTTTCTTAAAATACATTTTTTTGGAGAAACCCTAACTCTTGATCTTTGAGTTGATTAGAAATCTTTTCTTTTGAAACTATGCATGTATACATTTTGGGGATTTCATGATTTTTAGAAATACATAGTGGCCTAAACTTGTTGTAGAGATTATTGAATTGAATTAATTACATATTAATGAGGAATGTAAATATTGTATTGTGGGGGCATATCATGTGGTGAAGGGGGTTTCTTACTTCAAATTAATTGTAATTATTTTGATGAACTCGTGAATTGAATTAGACTACATTTCATTTCCTAGATTTGTATACCTAGGTATTTACCGACTTTAGTTGTTCTAAATAACCTTGTTCAAGCTATCCTTACTAATTTTTGTGGTGTATTTGTGTCACTCTCAAAGTACCTTCATGTGAGAGTGTTAGGCTTTGTGGAGGCACGATCCAACTTAATGTAAAGGGGGGGTGATGGTATAAGTCGTATGGTAAATCTAATTGTGGGTGGACAATTATGAGTTAATAGCTACATAAATTCAATTAATAAAGTCAATGGTTAAGGTTGTTGATTGTCATGAAAAATGCGAATTTGCATTAATAGCAAGGAATCCGTAATCCAAGTATGTGGCAACTTAATTTGTGGTAAATGGTTCGTTTGGAATAATATAATTAATTTGATAGAAATTTATGTGAGCTATGTGGTAGAAATTTATTATTTGTGCCATGATACTCCCATTACATAATAACTTTATCTTGAGGTACAACGTGCATGCTTCTATAGATGTTGATTGAAAAGGAAACGTTAAATTGGTGCAAGTTGTTAACACTCAGAAAGTCCGTGTGACCTGACTGATTGCGGACAAGCAAGATAAGAGGAAAAGTTGAGAAAATGTGTAGTTCAAAGCACTTGGTAATAATAATACTAATCTGTTAAAGTCTGTCCAGACTTGAAACCAGAATCTTGGGGTTTCTTTCGTAAGGATATTCAATAAGGAATAGGTCATGTAATATACCGTTGGAAAGCTAATCGAGTCTACTTTCCAACGGTTCATACCATGCCCTCATCGGATACCTATAACTTAAGTTATGACTGTAACATTGAAGGTTGGTCAAAACTGTCATGCTGCAGAATTCAGCACAGCTGATAGGGTTTTTGAATTTATGGAGCAGTTTGGTTAATCAAAACCTATCATGTAATAGGTCATTGGAAAGGTAGTGGAGTCTAGTTTCTAATAAATCTTTCCTCGTTCTATTCCTATACGTAGAATGAAAGTTATCAAAAAAAAAAAAAAAACTCCGTTGGTTATCCGGAAAGATCGAGCCATAAATTGTGTCAACAAAAGGTTCATGACTGGTGGTCACTGCAACATCGAACTACTTAGTATGTGTTATATCGTCTAAGAGATATATATATATAGAGCTATACGAGTCCACCTCCCAGCAGTTTATTCACATTCCGGTTGGATGTAGGTGATAGAGGCTTGTCGAAACATCACGAGCAAATCGAGGGATGTTTAGAGTGATCCTTGTTGTTATAGTAAAGGCTTTGCAAATCCTTAACATGTAGGAATTGAACTTCAAGTTCATTAATGCACAAAGCTAAATTGTGTCCCTTATAATTAAAATATAATTAGAAGAGAAATTTGGAGAACACGGAAATCTCCCCAATTAAACTCAAGCCCTCCTTTCATTAGAATTTTTTAGTATATAAAGTAGGTGAGATTGTACTCCTAGCGTCTACACCTGAAATTGTCTTGGGTAATATTCTAAGAAGTCTAAGAGATAGAAGAGCTGATAAAATATCATGACCTTGTAACAAAAGATTTAATTATGATATACCCGAAAGTTTGATATCAGCATAATATGAGTCATGAAGGATTTTACTAAAAGTTTAATAGTGGTGTCTACTCCAGATAGCAGACTGTCCTTATCTGGCTCATAAAAATATAAGGTACCAATAAATTTTGTGTGCAGTTTAGTGTCAAGTGGAATGAGATCCGTACTTTACTATGCATATGATAATTTCTTAGAGATTCCGACACTGGGTTAAAAGTGAAAGATTTGTTACTGTTAAGAAGGTTCACATTCCTACCTTCAGTTTAAACAAGATGTTGTCTATATTCTTATTGCAAAAAAAGGTATAGACTGCTCAAGTCATTAACTTTTCTAAGTTCAGCTGAAATGTTTAAGAGTTGTTTAACATAGAAGGTGATATGTTAGTAGATGCTCCTATGACATCGTCATAGTAGAATTTTATGAGAATGATTTGTTTTGTATAATACATCTAATATGAATAGTTGGATAGAGTATGAAAGGAAATAGATGTTATCACTTAAGTGCTGACCTATTGGAGCACTTATAATTGATAAGCATGTTAAGAATCCGAACTTGAGAATTGTGTGAATATGATTTTGTATGCTATTATGTGAAATGTAGGAAGGGGCCAGCGGGAGCTGGTAGGAGTGAAGACGGGGTATGATATTGTGTGAAATGTAGGAAGGGGCCAGCGGGAGCTGGTAGGTGTGAAGACGGGGTATGATATTGTGTGTGTGAAATGTAGGAAGGGGCCAGCGGGAGCTGGTAGGTGTGAAGACGGGTATGATATTGTGTGAAATGTAGGAAGGGGCCAGCGGGCTGGTAGGTGTGAAGACGGGGTATGATATTGTGTGTGTTAAATGTAGGAAGGGGCCAGCGGGAGCTGGTAGGTGTGAAGACGGGGTATGAGATGGGTCGTGTGTCAGGAAATAAGATGTGCTTATTTAAATTGAACAGTGTTCTATGCTTGTCCTTATGCATGACTGTGAAGCTCTGCTTTATTATATGAGATAATGAAATATGATATGATAGGTGAAAGTGCAAGGGTTAATCCATGCAGTACTTGAATGGTGATATGATATACATGTATTTGAATCCTTACAAATGATTGAAAATAAATGGTTATGTGTGATACAAATGTGTATGTGTGTGTATGTGACACTGGGGGTATGAGGGTTGTGTCATCGTATATGACATGAAACCATCAGAATACAAGTTTAGCTGATTGAAATGAATATCATATATTGGGTGAAAATGTGCATGTGAATCCGTGCTTTACTTGAAGGGTGAAGCGTTATTGCATTATGAGAAATATGATATGATTGTATGTTATATAATTATGACTTGTGAAGTAAGTGTTATCTGAATGCAATAACTAGGGTTATGGCATAACTCTTGTGGTTAATGTATGATAGCGTGAAAAACAAGGTACGTGGGTAATACACTATATGTACACATAAGACGAGAGAGTTTGTTATGTAACTCTTAGACCTTATCACACATAAATATGAAAATCCAAGAAAGAAATTGGGGAATACAATCATAAGAGTCTGACCGTCCTCAGAAATTTTAGAGGCTGAGGCCTTAATTATTAAACTATCGGATGCCTTTGATTCTTGCCTTCTCACTGTTCAGGTTTCTTTCGTTGCATGAATATTCATATTCTCTCTTTGAGATATTATCATTTCTTGATTTATTTCCTGACTCACTCACTGAGCTGTCGAGCTCACCCTCCCACAGACTGATATATTGCAGGTTGCTTGGAGACAGGGGTCAGGGCTATGCTGTGTAGGTTCATCCTGAATCAATCCAACTATTGTATCTTGGAATACTTGGGTTTGTGAATGATAAATGTGGGTCTTGATATAGACTATTAATCTTGTATATATATAATTACATATTTGGGGAACCTTGTACTAGTTTCAGTTCATGTTGGCATTCGAGATATCTTGTATTGGGTTGTAGTAATAAGAAGTGTATTTATCAACATGATGCCATGTGAAGTTGAAAGTTGTCATTTCTGAGACTTATGGATTAATAGAAAGAAACTCTAGAATTCATATTGATATGTTTCTCCATAAGTAGGCGATGTCAAGCCGAAATACTTTCATGATTGTGTGGATGATTTTGGATTTAATTATATGGTTGGAATGAGAATAAGTAGGCTATTGTTAGCCGAATTATCATATTTGTATTGGATATTATATCCGACCAGTAATTACAAAGGAGGTGCTGCTGAAATTTTTTAGAAAATAAGGAAATGATAAAGTTAATCGATTTTGTAAGTGG
>JAVJIF010024450.1:0-79871 GCA_038442645.1 Agave tequilana | reverse complement strand
ACTCCCCTTTTCGCTGTTTGGTAGCCAAAAGAGTGGGCATCGTGACTTCGGAGTCATCCTCGAATAGGGCTGAGCATCGGCGGTGCGGTGCGGTTGTTTTTCTTCGTAAAAAATGAACCGAACGAACCGAAATTAAATTCGAACCGAACCGAACCGAACCGAACTGGACCAGAAACCGAACCTAAACCGCACCGAAAAAACACGGTTCGGTTCGGCTTGGTTTTTGGTTTGGGCCTTGGGCCCAAAATTTGGCTGGATTTAAAATTTGGGCTGCATTTCAAATGAACTTTCAAGTGCATATACATTTCAAACTAAAGATTCTTTTTTTTTTTTTTTAAATCTTTCCCACTTTGAGAATAAAAACCCCATTTTTTGCCTGCTAAAAACTTGATTGACTAAATCCAGACTTACTCAAGAAAAAAAGCAGGGAAGAAATATTCAAAATTCAAAAGCCTCACCATTTACGTCACACTCGGGCAGAGAATGCTATTGTTCTTCGTCGTGCTTTGGTTACTCTCTGCGTTCTATAAAGGTCAGCAACAATCATCCACATAAAGAGCAATCTTTAGCCCTAAACATGTAATCTTTTGAGCACAACGCGAGAGGGAGGACGAAGGCTACGGGAGCTCGCGACTGGGGAGAAGCCGAGACGGGAGCTAGGGTTCTTGTGGAGGAGACTAGGACGAAGTCAGTGGGGGAGTTTGATGATTTGTTGGGGGCAGCGAGGGAATTTGCGCAGGCGAAGCACACCGAGCTCGCCAGGAGAAAGCTTGCGAGGCCATGAGGGGAGAGAGATGAGGAAAGAGACGAGGAGCGATTGAGACGGAGTTTGGACAGAGGCCGGTTTCTCGTTTATTTACACTCTCTGCCACTGTGGTTCCGTTTACGAAAAAACTCGAGAACTCGCCCTCTGGGCTGAGCATCGGGCCTCTGGCCCTCTGGGCTCTGGGCTGAGTGGGCTGAGTGGCCTTTGGGCTCTAGGCTGAGTCGGTTTTTCGGTCGGATCGGTTTTCAATATTGGAAACCGACCCGAAAGAACCGAATTTTCACCAAAAAATAACCGCAACCGAACCCGAACACTGTTAAACCGAACCAACCCGCTCGAAATTTGACGGTTCGGGCGGTTTTTTTTTTTTGGTTTTCGGTTTAAATCTCAGCCCTATCCTCGAAGAAGCGGGTTAAGAACAACTTCTCCAAATCGCCCCAGTTCTTGATAGAACCTTCTGGGAGCTTCATAAACCATTCAAAGGCCAACCCTTTCAGGGTGCCGATGAACAGGCGCGCAGGATGGCGTCATTATCTACTACATTCCCGGTTTGAGATTTGAAGTAGTAGATGTGCTGGTTGGGTGACCCTTCCCATCAAAGGCTTGGAGAGTTGGAGCTTTGAACTTGGGTGGGTACGGAACCAAGTCCCATTCAGCCGGGTAGGGCCGGACTACTCCTGCTTCTTGGAGGTCTTTGCGATTGGCAAGGGCCTCGAGGCGTCGCTCCAGTTGACTCATTCTTTTAGCATGAGCCTTCCCCGGGTCTTGGTCGCCTTTTACTTGCGACGAGGACTTGGACGAGCCAGAAGTAGATCGCCGCGTCTCCTCAGAAGGTTCAGAAGATGAGCTTTCTCCTTTTCTCCCTTTGCCCTTTGACTTTTTAGGAGTGGACCTCCTCCTGTCTTCGAGCAGCTGTGCAATCGCCTGCTTGAGGGAGTTGATAGATTCCTGCTGAGAAAGAATTATATCCATTTATGCCTTCTGGATCTGCTCTAAACGTTTAGGCCGTCTCCTCAGGAGTGCCTGTCATGTAGGCAGAGGTCTCCTTCTCGACGGAAGAGTTCGAAGCCCTTGATTCTGCTACGGCAGAGTGAGAATCGTTAATGCCATGGCTAAGGCATTATAGTCAATTGGGGGAATGGCCCCAGTCCGGGTGCGAGTGTGTCGGTACACTCCTTCCGGTTCAGAGTCAGACTCGTCAGAGCTGACTGCAGCTTGTTTTTCCTTGCTCCTGCTTGTCATATTCGCAGTGAGCTCCGGGTACTCAACGTCAGAGAGGTTCTCCTTCTGTGGGAGCGTCTTCTTTTAGCTGACGGGGGAATCAGGGTCAGCTGTCTGACTAAAGACTGCTGGTGCAACGCCTGATCCGCAACGGCACTCAGAGAGTATATGGATGAGCCGTTGGCAGCAACATGACGAAGTGGCCTGATTGGCACTCCTTTTCTCTTCGTCAAATAATCCCTCAAGTTCATGGGAGGGGATTGAACAAGTTAGCCTCGCAACGTCGAAGACGGGAGGCATCCATATGCCGTACAGCTTGGACGCAGGCTTCAGGGACGCGGTTTCTCGCGCCGCAGCTGTTCCGCGCGTCTCGGGCGTCTTTGTTGAGACAAGACGCGCCTGTCGCGTTGCTGTTTGGTGTGTCGGGGCAGAGACACTTGAGAGAGAGTGGGCTGCTGGGCCCCACGCCTATGGCGCGTGCCTCTTGTGCTTGACGAGACACAGAGGCTTCACCTTGGCGTTTGGTGAGTTGGTCCTCAGAGGACCTAACTGGAGGAATCTCGCGTTTGGGCCGCCAAACGCGGACTTCGCGGGCGCGAGCAAGGCGCCAGTTTGTATGCTGCGTCCAACCTCAGTCAGACAACCAGAGGTTTCAACTTGCAGCTGGCGCGCGCGTCTCCTCTGTCGACGCTCAGCGTTCCGGTTGCGTCGGGAGGAGGAGAGAGACCAACAACATCCTGATGCTGAATATCAGGGATTTTAACCACGCGGGTCTCCTGAGAGACGCTGACGCGGGTGTTCTGTGCGACGCGGTTGGTCGCAAAGGCAGTTGTGCCTGGGCCACGCGGGCCTTCTGAGAGGCGTCGGCGCGTGCACCTTGCTTGGCACAGTTCGCAGCAGGGGCGCCGAGAGAGCCATAGATCGGGCTTCGGGGCCATTTCCTGTCGAGACCCGGCGGCAGACGCGGGTCTTTGGGCTCTTGGAGCCAGAAGAGAGAAACTCTTCGTACTTCACCTGGTCGAACTCGACGATGAGTGATTCGACCATCTTCCCCTTACGGAGGACGTCATCCTGCGCCACGATTTGCTCATCAGTGACAAATGTAGTCCCCAGCGGAGTCGCCATCTCTCTTGTACGCGCCGGAAAAAAAGAGAAAGAAGGTCTTTACTGTAAAATTTTCTTGAATCGATGAAAAGATTACAACAAAAACAACTTTTCCTTCCAGTTACAAGGGAGGGAGGATGTTGAGTCTTGAATCCTCCCTTTGTTTAATGCTGGGTTCTTCGTGTGTCGGTGGAGAGTGAATCTTGTTCTCCGTTGACCGGATGACCGTCGGGATCGTCAGGGATCTTCTCTCTCGGCTGGTAGAAAGAGTAGCACAGCTCTTGTCTAGCAAAACTCTCAAAGAGAAGGTAGGCAAAGAGTAGCTTGTACGCAGCAAGCTTGACGAAGAGTTGAGCTCTCTCCTTTTTCTGCCGTGTCTGGTCGTCTGATTGCCGATCCTCTTATCACCAAATGCCTTTGATTGCTGATCGCCAATTGCCACCCTCCTCTTCTCGTCCCCTTGACCTCATAGCAAACGAGTCTATTTATAGAGGTCCTAGGGGTGAACGTGCCCCCTAAAAATGCTCCACGATGAGGGGCTGACCTCCCCGCTATGTGGGCGGCGACTGGCCCCATAACCAAGGCGGTTATAACTGAGACGCGGGTGTCAGCCCACGCGCCTTGAGGTTGAGACGCGGGTGTCGAGCCCACGCGCCTTGATGCTGAGACGCGGGTGTCGAGCCCACGCGCCTTGATGCTGAGGCGCGGGTGTTGAGCCCATGCGCCTTGATGCTGAAACTCTGCCTTTTAATGGCTTGTCTATTAGTGATTTTTAGACAGCCTACAGGCAGGGTTAATGGTTGATTGAGTTGATGACGAAGCAAATTCTCTCCAAAAACACAATTAATACTTGTCGAGACCGAGGACTCAACAAGATAGGTAGTTGCACGCATCCGAATGGAGAGGAGCCGCGTGGCTGCACTGCCGCAGGACTATTTTGTTATTGTTGTTGTTATGATTTTTTTTGTGTTGAAATGTGAAAAAGGTTGATGGGATGCCGAGCAAAAAAAGAATCACTTTCTGTGATTTTCTTAAAAGCAAGGTGCTATAATTTGTCGTACAGCAAATTAAATTCAATTCTCCTATCATCTCTTCTTGAAAATCACCGCGAGTGTGACGAGCCGTAGGATGAAGGTGGGTCCCATCGGTGAGACCACCACCCGGTGGGGCTAACTCAAAACTAACGGCTCACCGCGCTCGCGGCGAGCGAAACACGTTGAGCAAAAAATTTCTCTCTCTTCTTTCTTTCAATTTAGGGGAATATTGTTAAAAGGGTGGAGCCACTTGGATTTATTAGGTTTGGCGAGTAGATAGATAAAATGATTAGTTGGAGAAAAAATTTTTGTACGAGTGTTACTAGTGAGCTTGTTGGGGAGTATCTTTTCTCAACGTTCCATGTTTCAAGTACTCGCTTAGATCAGCATGAATGTTGCGATGCCTTGGTCTACTTGCATGTCGGGCCTGTTTGGTTAAGGGTGGAAGTGAGGAAGTGAAATTGAGGAAGTAGTAATAATTCCCTTTAGAACTTGGGAATTGGTTAGTAAGTTTTCCGTTGTTTAGATGTTGTTGAGAAGTGTGGTTTGAAATTTTTTTTGTCTTTTCTGGTATTGTTTAATGTGAAAGTGGAAGTGGAAAAGTTGACCACAAAGTTGACCGTAAAATAATATTAAAATAAAAATTAATTAAGAAAAATAAAAAATAAACTGTTATTAGAATGCAAGTGAGATTTACATGGTCAAAAATTAACTGTTTTGTGCTATAATTTATTACAAATGAGATTTACATGACCACAAAATTAACTGTAGCACTCTGGAAGTGAAGAAAAGGTTGTGTAAAAGAGGAGAGAAAAGGAAAAGAGGTTTTCTTATTTTCCTTTTCTGGTGTTTAGATAGATAAGGAAGTGAGCACTTATACTTCCCTATTTCCTTACTTCCGCCCACTTCCTTGCAACCAAACAGCCCCGTCATATAATTAAATGCTCTGCGTCGCTGGATTTGGGCGCTCTTGATAGGTAGCTAGTCTACTCATTGTGTTCTGTTTTGCTTTCTCCTTTTTCTTTTTTACCTTGTTGCTTATCCATCTCAAGTAACTTTAGTAAATTTTTTTTAGCAATATAATTGGTTGGTGTTTTCAAATTGAGAACTTTGTCCCTTTTTATTTTTGTGAGAACATAGTTTCTTTTGAGAGTATCATGGCATGATGTGACAATGGCGGACGCGAGATTGTAATAAGAATTTCAGTGTGAGCATAAATATATATGCCGATAGAGAAAAAATAAAACTATTGCACCAACTAAGAATTAAGTTTGTGACCTCCAATAACTAAGATTTATAAGTTATCGCTTGAGTTAGAACTCAAAAAGTGTCTTTATGACAGTAAAAAAATCTAAAAGAAAATATATTATATACAAAAAATTTACATTATTTTATAAAAAATATAGAATGTTCGCACACACTGAATGTGGTCTACTCTTGCTGATGTCACGAGATATTCCATGCAGGCAGTGGACTCATGCCATTTTTTTCCATTTTCTCATGCAATTTAATTGGAAATTTTCTTTAATATAAAAGACATTTATATGAGTCAGCGAGCAAATATCTTCATCAACCCCTTATCAAACAAATATTAGTGAACATTTGCATAATTTTTTTGAAAATTTCTATTCTAGAAACGAGATGTTACTCAGATTTTGTTACATTTTGAGTGACTATTATTAAAAGATAAATTATAGAAAAACCCACATTTAATATCAACATAAGTGTATTTTCTGTTCAAT
Source organism: Agave tequilana (assembly GCA_038442645.1). NCBI lineage: Eukaryota > Viridiplantae > Streptophyta > Magnoliopsida > Asparagales > Asparagaceae > Agave > Agave tequilana. Next base: position 74,004 of record JAVJIF010024450.1, on the reverse strand, counting down.
TCAATAGAATATGCAATTTTTTTTGCAAATTTTAGTAGAATCCCACAAGGGTTCCTTTTGAAATACTAATAGTGCATGTTTTTGTGCAATTTATTCATTATCAAATTCCATTCTCAGAATAATTCACCGAGTTCTTTGTCCAGAACCTTGATTGATAACAATTGACACTTGTTAATGTGGCAATCAGAAGCAATTGACACTTGCTTCACCATCACTAACAGGGAAAAATATATATATATATGCTCCTTTGTGCCTTCACAAAAATATTCTCATAGGAGACCTCTAGAAACCTAAGCAAAAGCCAAGGGACGTACAAATAATATCCACTGAGGAAGCTGAAAAACACCTAGAGGGGGGTGTGAATAGTGTAAGTGCTAATCTAAGAAACTTAATGCAAACTAAGTGCGCTAAATGCGGAAGGTAATGCAAATTATGCACAAACTAATACAATACAACAAGTGTAGCCGAATTCCCCTTGCGAGGCTCTGAACTAACTCTCCTTGATTCCCCTTGAAATGGGTTGAGGTGCTATGTGAAGCTCTTGTTGGATGAGTATAAGTTAGGCACACACACACAAGCAATCCAAACAATGTGCACTCACAATCAAGCCAAGCAATAAAGGATATAGCAATAGAGATGCAAGCACAACACAAGCAATATATGATATGATGAATTAATGCTCAACACAAGTAAGTATGATATGATGATGAGTATGATGCTTTGCACAATTATAAGAGAGAGAGTTAGAGAGACAATGGATCAAAACGCAAACACCAAGATTTGTTTCGAGGTTCGAGCACCTTGCTCTACATCCCCGCCTACACCACCGTGTAGGATTTTCACTATCTCAACTCCCACCGAGGGAACCTCTCTACCAAAGAGCATTTCTTACAACACTAGGAGTACCAAACTCCTCTCTCAACAACACCCTCCTCACAACCGAGGAGTAGGCCCGTAGCCAATACAACAACCAATCCACACACCTCTACCGAAGAGGCTCACAACCAAACTCCACCTCTACCGAAGAGGCTCACAACCAATACCACTCCGATCACCTCTATCGAAGAGGGATACAACAAATGAAGGAGGGTTTACAACAAGTGGTTCCAAAACCACAAACTCTCTTTTTCTTTCTCTTTCCACAAAACAAAGATCCTAATAGTTTAGGATAGAAGATAGCTCAAGTGTGGAAAACAAGTGTTTTTTGGAAACAAGCAATAAAGAAAATCTTTGGGAAAATACTTGCAATATGATAGAATTGAAGATCTAAGAAAAAATCCCAAAAACCTATTTTTCTTTGATTTTCCAAAAAATCCTAAAACAATAAAGATGAGAAGTTTTTGCACTTAAAACTCTTTTGAAAACTCTTTTAAACACTTCAGAAAACTCAAAATTTTTCTCTTAGAAAACTTGGCTAAAATCCCCAGAGATGGGGTTTATATAGCCCCTATACAAAACTAGCCGTTAGGCTGATGTGGCAGCCTGACAGGCCACCGGTCGACAGGTCCGTTCGACCGCCAACGGTCAGAAATATGACCGTTGGCAACAGCGGTCGACCGGCCCGGTCGACCGAAACAAAACAGAGAGCAAAGCTCTCTTCTGCGGTCGACCGGTCCGGTCGACCCAGAAAACCAGAGAGCAGATATACTGCTCCGGTCGACCGGTACGGTCGACCGTCCACTGTGCCAGAAACGTGCACAGGTTTGTGCACGTCGGTCGACCGGCCCGGTCGACCGACTTCTGACCTAGTCGACTAGTCAGGGACCAAGTCGACTTGGTTGAAGCCTGGAACAGAAAATCTGATAAAAACTTGTTTTAAAAAATTTTTATCTTTTACAAAACTTCCATAAAACTTGTTTTACATATTGCATTGATATTAATCATGTGATAAAACATTTCTACTCAAATATCAAGCATATGAAATTTACTTTTGTTTCTTTTCAAAAAATCAAGAATCAACACTTGTATTTTTCTCAAAACTTGATTTTTCAAGAACATGAATAGGGATATCAAAATAAGTTTGTTTACCAAGTTAAAGCATGTATGTATAAATAGAAAACATCTACTATACATATAACATATGTAAACTTGTTTGATCAACTATTCATAAAAACCAAATATCAAATCATAAACGTGTGTGTTTTGTGCACTTGAGCATATCAACTAAACTAAGCTTTACAAATATGGATCTAAAACACAAACTCTAAACTAGATACCTAAGTCTTCTTGTCGATCTTCCATTCTCTCAAGTAGACTTGCTCCAAAACTCCGTGATTCTCCAAGTGCAAAGGTATGATCTTTAAGCTTTGGCACCGGAATCATCATGAATAGCTTCTAATCATCTTGTTGAAGCTAATCACCAACTAATATCCTGTTAATGATCTGAAACTTAGAAACACAAGAATATTAGTAAACATAACTACATGAGTGTTGATCATCATCAAAACTAGAGTGGAAGGCCATTGGGCCAACAGAAGCAAGAGACCTATGCTTAGCAAATGGAGTTGGAACTAAAATTTAGACTTTTAGAAGAAGAAAATAGAAAAGAGTTAAAGATTAGCCAATATAATTCCATCCTAACAATCAAAAACAACTAGAGTTAGTTGTTGAGATAGAGGGAAAGAGAGAGAGAGTATTCCAACCTTTTATTGGAACTAGCATTCTTGAATTTTAAAAATTGAGTGTCATTTTAATGTGGTTTTAGAAATGGTTTTCGTTTTGTTTAAATCCATTTGCATCATAACTTGTTATCTCTTGTCAAAATTTAATTATTTAGCAAGAGTTAGCTGAAATTAATCTAATTCTTAGCCCACTCTACTTGTCAAACAAGACTTAAGTGATCTCATGTAATCTTCGTTTCTATAAAAGTACAAGGTATAGCTCTAAGGGATAAACCTGCATCTAAAAAAAGAATTTACTTTTTTTTTTTTGGCTTGGCATCTCCAACATATACATAAGTACTCTCCCGTACTTCACTATCCTCCCAAGTTGGAGAAAAGTAAGCACAATTTTTCAAATCAAGTGTTGGTAGGCATCTACTTGTGTTCAATGATTCAAACACAAGGGTTGTGTGATGCCATTGGCTTTATTCTTCACATTTTTGGAACATGTGTAGAATTAGCTCCCTTGATGGCTCTTTTTTGAACCTTCCACTGAGGAGACTGTGTTGTATCACTTGAGGGGTTGGCATCAATGATGAGAATTATTTTTGTATTTTTGTATTTTAAAAAAATCTTATTTTCTTCTTCTTTATTTATTTTTAAGGAGAAATGTAGGAATTTTCATCTATTCTCGTTCATTGTGGGATTTTCTTTTTGTTGGTAACCATTAAGGGCCATTTGTTTCGCGTAAAAGTCCGTAATTTGTAAATGAGTTACAACCTAATTACAACTACGGCGTTTGTTTGGACCGTAATTCGCAAAAAACGTACGTAACTCAACTAACACTCACTTGCAAATCAGTTACCACTTACTTACAGCTCAGTTACAGTTAATTTTGTGGTCATGCAAATTTGTATTATTTTTTTATGTTAATATTAAATTTTTTAATATTTAGCATTTTTAATATTTATTTGAAATATTAAAACTTTTTAAGTCACCAAATAGTTAATTTTCTGCTCAACTTTTTCACTTACGACTTACACATTACGACAACCAAACACCGTAAAACACAATACACTTTTTCACTTACAACTTTATATTACCAACCAAACACCATAAAGCTTACATGCATGTAACTCATTTACAACTGTAAAGACTTTACCAATTACGACTTACGAATTACGATCAGTTACGACAACCAAACAAGGCCATTTTAAAATTCTGGGATCTCTTTTGTTTGCTTCTTCCTATTTTGTACTTTTTAACCAGAGTTTGAAAATTGCATGATGTCTGTATTGTGGATACCATTGGATGTGGCTGAGATGATATTGATATTTTCAATATGATAAGCAAAAATGGTGGGTGGAGGGCCAATATTGCCGATTTAGACTATACGAATGTGAGATTTCAAATTACGCATTTAACTAACTAATCTGGTTAGTGTGAAATTTCAAAATTTAGTCCTATTAAAAAAGGTTGGACATTTATATGAGTCACCCAGCAAATATCTTCAATCCCTTATCAAGCAATATTCGTACACAACTACTGGTGTACAAGTCTCTCGCGGTTGGCCTGGTGGCCGCTATGGGTTAAGAACTCGGCTCTCTATGAGTTAGTCATGTGTTCAATCCCCGCGCACTGAGAAATTACCCCGCCTTCATGCGGGGGCCCCCGCGTTCGACCCCCGCGCGCTGAGATATTACCCCGCCTTCATGCGGCACCTACTGGGGTTGAGTAGAAAAAAAAAAAAAACTTATTGGTGTACACTTGCAAATTTTTATGGAAATTACTATTCTAAAAAGCCTAGCCTTGTAGATGGAGTAGCCCAAATCTTTATATACTCAAAACCGTTCCCTTGTCTAGCCAACGTGAGACTATTTGTTTACATAAATTTTAACATATAAAACTATTACACGAGTATTTTCTATTCAATTCAATAGAATATGTAGAGTTTTTTTTTTTTTTTTTTGGCATATTTTAGTAGAATTACACAAGGGTTCCTTTTGAAATACTAATAGTCTAGGTTTTTTTGCATTTCACTCATTATCAAAAGTCCATTCTCAGAATAATTCACCAAACAACGATTTGTCCTGATCAAAATTAGGAGACACGTGTTATTGTGGCAATCAGCGGCAATTGACACTTGCTTCACCATCACTAAGAAAAAAATATGCACCATTTGCACAAAAATATTCTCATAGGATGTCTCTAGAAAAGCAAAAGGCAAGGGATATACAAATAATATCCATCAAGGAAGCAAGAGACCTATGTTTGGCAAGTGGAGTTACGAACCAGAATTTAGTGCCTTGAAAAAAGGGAGAAATAGAAAGAAGTTAAGGATTAGCTAAATCTAATTCCATCCAAGTTAGTTTTTGAGAGAGAGAGAGAGAGAGAGAGTAACTCCAACTTTTTAGTGGAATTAGCAATTCTTGAGTTTTAAAGAGTTGAGTATATTTTGAGGTGGGGCTTATTTGTTTCGCCGCAAAATATCACAAGTCGTAAGTCGTAAAATGAGAATGGAAAAAGTGAACAGTAGCAGAGAAAATATATTGTGTTTTACAGTATTTGGTTGATAAAGTGAAAGTGTAAATGAAAAAGTATATTGTGTTTTACGGTCTTTGGTTGGTAAAGTGAAAGTGTGAATTAGAAAGTATATGTGTTTTTACGGTGTTTGGTTGGTAACTTAAAAGTGTAAGTGGAAAAGTTGGCCACAAAATTAACTGTAACAGTGATTTAAATATTATAAATACTATTAAATTAAATATACTATTGAAAATTAAATTGTATTAATAAATTTGAGATAAAATATTAATAATTTTAATATTTTAATCATAACAACAATATTAATAAAATATTAATAAAATTAGTAAAATATTACTAAATTATTAACTAAATAAATAATTATAAAATTTTAAGAAAATCTAAAGAACATTAATAAAATTTTAAGGAAACTAATAAAACATAAATATTAAAAAAATCTTTAAAAAATAATAAAATATAGTTATAATATTATAAAATACTTAAGATTATTATAATATTAAATTTTATTATAATAATATTGTAATAATATAAAAATATAAAGTTAACAAAGTAAAATATAATTATACATTTAATAATAAAATATTATTATGATATTATTATAATGAATTATTACAATATTAACATAATAAAATATTAATATAATTTTAAAGTATATTATAATATTAATAAAGTAATTATTTATATGAAGAAATAAATAAATTAAATATAAAATAATTTTATATTAAGCATATTATTGTATATTAATAAAATATTAAATCTAAATAAAATATTAAGAAAATTATTGTAAATATTAATAAAATAATAAAGTATTAAATGAAAATATTAAATTAAAATATTAAATATTAAAACAATATTAAAAATAATAAAAAACTAAAAATATAAATATAAAATAATTAGATAGAATTAAACACTATTAAAAATATTAAAAATATTAAATATTTAATAATATTAAATTATATATTGATTATCAAGTAACTGATTTGGACTGCAAGTGTATTACAAGTGGAATTTATATGACCACAAAATTAACTGTAGCAGTTGCAAGTGAAAAAATTTTAGTGTAAAAGTGAGATTTATATGACAATAAAATTAACTGTAGCAACTACAAGTGGGAAATGAGAGTTGTATTTTGCCAGTTGTTTTGCAGCGAAACAAACGGCGAAAAATAGAAAAGAGGTTTTATGACTTACGATTTGCGGCCTTTTGCGGGTAAACAAACAGACCCGTGGTTTTAAGGATGACTCTCGGCTAAATCCATTTTCATATCATGACTTGTTAACTCTTGTCAAAATCTAAGTGCTTCGCAAAAATTAGCCAAAATTAATCTAATTCTTGAGCTAAACCTGAGTGATCCCATGTAATTCCCTCTTCAATTAAAGTCCAAGGCATAGCTCAAAAGGATAAATTTGTGTCTACAAAAAGTTTTTACTTTTTTTTGGCTTGGCATCTACTTGTATACTCTCTGTAATAAAATCTACAATTGATACTGATACCAGTTTGAGATTTCAAATTATGCATTTAACTAACTAATCTAGTTAGTATGAAATTTCAAATTTCCAGTCCTAGTTAAAATTTGTTTTTCTATCAAATTGAGATTCCTTTTTCTTGTCTTGGGACTCCACCTTAGATGTCCAATCAATAATACGTGGCTTTTTTCTTTTTCAAAATATAATATAATTAATATATGTTGAGTGGAGAACATTTTTCTTGAATATAGCCACCTCTTTTGACAAACTAATGCATTCCAGGTCACATGTTAACTTAATTTGTTCCCTTCTTTTACTCAACAAAGATGAAAATAAAGTAAAAGTGCTTGCTTTTGAATGAGTGGAAATTGATGACCATCAAAATTACCCGAGTCAGCAAAAAATAACATGGCTGATAGCAGATAAATCTACCTAAAACCTAAAAAGTAGGTGTTGGCTAATGTGAGCACCAATCGATTCAAAATATAAAAGCTGTTTGATTTAAGGCGTGTTTGGTTGCAAGGAAGCAGGCGGAAGTAAGGAAACGGGAAAGTATAATTGCTCACTTCCCTATCTATCCAAACACCGGAAAAAAAAAAAGAAAACTCATTTTTCTTTTCTCTTTTCTCTTTTACACAATCATTTTCTCACTTCCAGAGTGCTACAGCTAATTTTGTGGTCATGTTAAATCTCATTTGTAATAAGTTGTATCACAAAACAGTTAATTTTTTGATCATGTAAATATCACTTGCAGTCTATTATAGTTCAATTTTTATTTTTCATAATTAATTTTATTTTAATATTATTTTACGGTCAACTTTGTGGCCAATTTTTTCACTTCCACTTTCACATTACCATCCAAACACTGAAAAAGACATAACATTTTTCAAATCACTTTTTCCAACAAGATTCAAACACTAGAAAACTTACTAACTAATTCCCATGTTCCAAAGGGAACTATTACCACTTCCTCACTTTCTTACTTCCACCATTAACCAAACAGGCGCTTAGAACTATCGTCTAAAATTTAGCTTCATGAATTTTCAACTGCAGGAAATAAAACGCGTATTTTTTTCCTCCCCCCGCTAATTAAAGGAGGAGGAAGGGTTGCATGAAAGAGACTCAATGTTTGCTCGGTATGAGATTCGAACCGTGGACTTTGTAGCCATACAAATCTCTTAACGGACTCAGAACTGTCACTGGGCGCGTGTTTGTTGCTGGGTTTGATGCACCGAGAATTATAGAAAGATTTTCACTCTTAATAAAGATGATGTGATCAATGCCACAGTAACAATTTTTTTTGTAGTTTTTTGTAAATTTCAAGTTTATTGTTTGTTTAGCCGTTGGGCCATAGCTCATAGGCATTACATCGCAGCAATTAATTGTGCGCCTGTTTTGAAAACTAATTGCAAGTAAATTTTTACACGTAGAAAGATCGCAGGCAATGACCAATCACTTGGAGGTTGAGTGTTGTTATTAGTTTTTTTTTCCTCAATCGAATACTGGGGTTTGGATTTACAATCACCCTTCGATAATCTCTTACACACCATAGTCTGACTCCCTCGACTGTGATGGGAAAATTATGAGGCATAGCCTCGTGAGAAATATATGGCCTCTTATGAAATTCGAACCGACGGTAATTAGAGAGCAAACCCAACAACTCACCGATAAGCCGCATGAGAATTGATCAGTGTAACAACTTGTTGCGCCCCCCCTTGGCAACAACCTCTCTGAGGAATTCACCAAACAGAGACTAATGCAGCCGGAGATGTACCCAACACGACAAGAAAACAGAAACAATAGAGAAAAGCAATCAACACAGTATTTAACAAGGTTCGGCAACGTGCCTACGTCCTCGGGGTAAGGGAGAGAGAGATTTTATTGATTCAACAATCAATACAAACTAATACAAGAGGGATACATGAGGGAACTTTCAGAGATACAATACATGAGGTCTCTAACCCTTATTTATAACCACAGAGTTCCTGGGTATTAGGAAACCCCAGCTGGATTCGATCCCAAACAGAAAAGGAATCCGAATCCCAAAAGGAAAGTCAAAACGCGTTTGTCGGTCGACCGGCCGGTCGACCGACCCATGCCTCGGTCGACCATGCGGTCGACCGGACCCAAACTGAGAGCAGCCTGCTTTCAGTCGGTCGATCGACCGGGATAACCCTGTGCACGTCGTGCACACCGGTCGACCGGGCGGTCGACCGGCCTTCTCCACCGGTCGACCGTGTGGTCGACCGGGAGCTAACTTGGCCTGCTTCAATGCGCTGTTTCTCGCTCTTTTGTCTTCCGATCTCTGTCCTATCTTCAGATGTCTCCTCTATCTCCTCTCTCCCTACAGTTCTCCACCTCGGTGACGATTTTCCAAAGCTGAGCCGATCTCCAACGAACTCCAGTCTATCACCTGGCGAAATCGACACACGATCTCGGCTTGAGCGCTCCGAACGAAATCGACACACCATCTCGGCGAAATCAACACACGATCTCGGCTTGGAACCTTTAGCTCAGCTATCCAACTGGGATGCACCACACATGCCTTCCCTACACTTCACCTTTAGAGAACTACCACACGAGCCAACCAATGACCGTATCTCTCACTCAGCAACTTCATGACCTCAAGAAGAAGAACCCATCATGAGCCAACACTGACTCTCCAACAGACTAGTTCTCTCCAGTTTACATGTCTTCAGCTGACGGTCCAACTAAATCTGAGTAGAGCACACCGAACACCATCATCGGCTTCAACAAACTGGATTCACACCCCTCCTATGCAAGCTCTACTGTCTTCTCACCAGAAGATCATCTGTTCATCGAGATCACAACACCTCACCTCTACGTGAAGTCTAACTAGCTACAACACTTCACCTCTATGTGAAGTCTCTCCACCTCTACATGAAGTTTCAACCGGCCACAACTCTTCACCTCTACGTGAAGTTCCAATCAGCTTCTCAAGAACCCAAGCAGCTTCATACGGGTTGCATCACCAAATGTGGTTGCGCCTTTACAGCTGCCTACGTACCTTGCCCAAGGGATCAAGCCAACTGTAGTTCATTGTAATGAGCTCCATCAAGCTCAAGCACCTGTACCTGAATATTCAGCAGCGAACCTATCTGGCTGAGTCATATGAACCTCCTCACTACCGTCATGGAGAACAACGGCCTTCAACTTGAGCTTGTCGTGGTCACAAGCTTGAGATTCATGCTTCTTTACCCACATGTGTGGTTTTACCTTGGTTCCAATGGCTGCAAACAATTCGACATGCTCATCAACGTCTTCAACCTGTTCAGTATCAACCCTGGCTATATGATCTCCACCCGGTGTCACATCCGGTGAAGTCTTCACTGATACCGAACCAACTGGAGATGGTGGAGTATCATCAACCTCTACCCACTGCGATACTTCTTTGGTCTCCGTCCTCTCCACCTGCTGAGAGACGATAGACTTCAACACTGAAGTCTCATCAAACGTGACATGCCGACTCAACACGATCTTCTTATTTTCGGGGTCTCATAACCTGTAACCTTTCATATTTCTTTTGACACCCAAAAACACAAACTTCTTTACTTGCGGATTCACTATGCCATCTTTTGCAAGTAGGTCGGACTTTCAAATTCGCGCAGCAAATCATGATCTTAGCAGCTTTCCCAGACCAAATTTTCAATGGAGTTTTACCTCCTATCGCAGTCGATCCATTTATAAGATGGCTAGCATACACAATCGCCTCAGCCCAAAACGAATTATCTAATCTTGTATTAGACAACAAGCACCAAACCTTCTCCAGTAAGGAACGGTTTATTTCCTTAACCAACCCATGCATACCTTCTATGAAGTAAGTACCAATACCAGTGTTCTGGCCAAATCGTAGGAATTGGTTTATATCTCTTTTAATATTATCAATCTGTAGCTCTTTGCTCTTCCTACGTGCCTGTTTCTCCATTCTTCCTTTCCACTTCACCAACATATCTAGGGCTTCACACCTTTGTCTCATGGGATATATCCAACAATGTCTAGATAAACTATCAATAAAAGAGACAAAGTACATGTGACCTCCAAGCGATGCAGTCTTAGCAGGTCCCCAAATGCTTACGTGAACACAATCAAGAAGACCTTCTGAGCGGTGAGTACTGGTGCTGAATTTCACCTTCTTCTTGTCCAGAACGTTGTATTCACCCTCCAAGTTGCAGGTAGCAGCACCTTCCAATGATCCCTTCTTTGCAGGAGCTTGCAAAGTCTTTTCACCTCCATGTCTGACCTTCACCTGCCAGACCTTTGTGCAACCATCATCTGAAGAATTAGAAGTCTCCACCTGACCTGTAACCGTACTACCCTTCAAGTAGTAGAGATTTTCCTGGCGGACGCCCTTCATAACCATCATTGAGCCTTTGGTCATCTTGAGAACACCATCTCGTATAGATATCACAAGACCCAACGCTTCTAATGTGCCAACAGAGATAAGATTCTTTTTGAGTTGAGGTACATATCTCACCTCCTTGAATTCTCGTACTATCCCATCTTCCATCTTGATACGGACTGTACATATCCTTTCTATATTACACGAATGATCATCACTCATGACCGTGTAACATCCATTTAGCTTCTCAAAACTAGAAAACCAGGCCCTGTTTGGGCACACATGATAAGTGATTCCGGTATCTAAGATCCACTCAGCATCATCTGAGTAACTAACAGTAGGAATAGTAACAGAGAGAGAGAATACCGATTAGTCTGAATCTGATCCATCCGCCTGTGCAAGATTCGCCTGTCTTTTACTCCATCTTCTTACCTTTGGCCTTCGGGCAATTAACTTTCCAGTGTCTTAGCTCCTTGCACAAGGCGCACTGATTCCTCTTCAGATCTCTGAAGTCTGATCTGGACTTCGATCTTCCCTGATCATTTCTTCCCTTCCTATTGGAACTCCTGCCTCTTACCGCCAATGCCTCTGTTGTTGTGTTCCCCGAAGAAGACAGTCAGTCCTATTTCCTTACTTCATAACTCACAAGACCAGCAGACACCTCACTGTAATTAAGGGATTTTCTTCCATTGATCAATGTAAGAGTAAATGTCTCATACTCTTCCCTAGGAAGAGAATTCAATAGGATTACTGTCTTATCCTCTTCATTGGTCTCCATATCCACATTAATTAGATCTGTAAGAACCTTCATATAGCGATTCAAGTGTTCATTGATGGAGCATCCTCTTTCCATCTGAAAATTATAAAGCTTACTCTTCAACTGCAATCGCGATTCTATACTTTTCGTCAGATACTTCTTCTCCAGGATCTCCCACAGCTGCCTTGCAGATGTTTCATGCAACACATGATCTTGATGTCTTGTGTCAAATAAGACCTAATCAAGCCACACGCCATACGGTTCATCTAATCCCAATCTTCTTCAGTTGTTGATGCGCGCTTCTTCTCCAACCGTAGAGTGTCTTCGAGGTCTGATGCCGTCAGCGCATCCATCACCTCACATCTCCACATACCGAAGTTGTTCGTGCCGTTGAACTTCACCACATCAATCATCAGCGGATGTGGATTCATAGATTTTCCCGATGATATACCTTCTCCAGCCATCTTCTCAACTGATTCCTCAAAGCAATGCGGAAACAAACGGAGTTAGATAAAACAAACTGGATAAAAATATGATCTTTACCTCCACGCGAAACCCTCGAAGAGTTTTCGAAGCAATCTACTCCTCCAAATTGATTCCTCGAGCAATCTACACGCTGTTTTGAGATCGACACACAATCCCACAAACAGTCCCAACGCCGCTCCGAGACCGACACACGATCTCTGCCAAACAGCAACTGATGCCCTTGGAATCACCAGATGATCCCACGACGAACCTGGAATGCTCTGATACCAATTGTTGCGCGCGCCCTTGGCAACAACCTCTCTGAGGAATTCACCAAACGGAGACTGATGCAGCCGGAGATGTACCCAACACGACAAGAATAGAGAAACAATAGAGAAAAGCAATCAACACAGTATTTAATAAGGTTCAACAACGTGCCTACGTCCTCGGGACAAGGGAGAGAGAGATTTTATTGATTCAACAATCATATACAAACCAATACAAGATGGATACTTGAGGGAACTTTCAGGGATACAATACATGAGGGCTCTAGCCCTTATTTATAGCCACAGAGTCCCTGGAAAAAATCCCAGCTGGATTCGATCCCAAATAGAAAAGGAATCTGAATCCCAAAAGAAAAGCCAAAACGCGACTGGCCGGTTGACCGACCCATGCCTCGGTCGACCGGGCGGTCGACCGTTCTATGCCGCGGTCGACCGGGATAACCCTGTGCACGTCGTGCACACCGGTCGACCGGGCGGTCGACCGGCCTTCTCCACCGGTGGACCGTGCGATCGACCGGGAGATAACTTGGCCTGCTTCAATGCGCCGTTTCTCGCTCCTTTGTCTTCCAATCTCTGTGCTATCTTCAGATGTCTCCTCTATCTCCTCTCTCCCTAAACAACTTACCGATAGGCCACATGAGGATTGATGAGTGTTGTTATCAGTTGAGCTAAGATTACGTGTTAAATATGTTGATTTCATAATAAATTTTATTATGATGCATTTAAAGATTAATCAGCTAAGTTAGGATTATAATTGTTGCAATTGGAGTAACGGTGGCTACAGTTGCAGTTGTTGTAATTACATGAAATCAAATAATAAGGAGAAGCAAAAAAAATATATTTGCATGTATACCCTTTTAAATTAAATAACTTGCAGCTATACTCTTACCATTACAAATTTTCGCAATATGATAAAAATGTCCTTAATGTGTCCACGTGCAAATTCAGTTTCTGCAAATATACCCTCAAGTATCATTTTTTTATATAAACATTCTTAAAAGTTTAAGTTTCGAAGAAAATTTATGCATCTTGTAAAGAAATAATTAAAAAATACTTAAAAAAATATGTACAAGTGAATATCAGCTTGCATATCAACTATTATATTCATTTTTAACATATTATTTGTTGAAGTATTATTATTTTAATATAGTAGCGAATCTATTTTTTCTAATAGATTATTTTTGGTCACTCAAATCCTTCTCAAGAAAAATAGTATGTCATCCATTATTAATTTTTATTTATAAAAATATAGAGTACTGAAAATTTTAAATTTGCAAAGGTATTTTTCTAAGAATATGCCAGCAAACTCTCACACATACAAATAAAGTTTTGTCAGAGGTAAATAAGCAAAATACTAAATTAGAAAATATGAATTTTATAGGGTTGGATAAAGTATTTTAAGTTTAAAAATTAAAAAAACAGGTGTAATTGAATCGACGTTGTAGCTTTAACAATGTTGAACTGACGTGCAGGCTGTGGGCGAAGGAAATGCAAAAGAGAAAGAAGAGGCTACCTTCTCATAACATTAAAAAGGTAATCAAATTGCTTCTTTCAACATTTTTTTTTTTCCTTTTCATTTTGCAATAAACAAGGATAAAGAAAGGAAATACCACAAAGAGAAGAAAAAGTTAGTTGCAGAGAAGCAAGACTTGAAGTGGTCGTGTTTGAATTTATGAAAGTTTTAAAAAAAATAGAATGTGAGAAGTGGGAGTGAGAAATGTGAAAGTGTAGTGAAAATTTAGAATTTGTGGAAATAAGTTTTTCGGTGTTTTGTTGTAGTGTGAAAGTGTAAATGAAAAAGTATATTATTTTTCGGTGTTTGATTAGTAATGTGAAAGTAAAAGTGAAAAAGTTGATCACAATGCTGAACACAAAATAATATTAAATTAAATATTATTTCAGAAATGATGTTTTTGAATTGTAATTGGTCTGCAAGTGAGATTTACATGACATCAAAAATTTAATGTATTAAGCTACAACTTATTACACGTGTGATTTATATGACCACAAAATTAACTGTAACATCCTGTAAGTGGTAGAATGAAATTGTACTTAACAAAAATTTGGTTAAGAAAAAGGAATTTTTTTTGTTTCTCATTTTCGATTCAAAAAATAAATAATAAAAATAAGAAAAAAGTTTTCTCACTTTCCATCCGCTCACTTCCACGGATTCAAACACAGAAAAAAGTAACGCCTTTGCGTAGAAAGTTAAGTAATTGAACAGAAAAGAGGGAAACAAGACATTTGGAGGTGCCTTGCGTTGTAGGGATGATGAACTTGTTAAGGATAAACCTCCAATCAGACAAGATGTTAGCACGATGTTTGGTCTCGAGGCCTTTTTTGGTACCCTACTTATAGTTATGAGGCACATCTGTATCTGATGTTTTGTTTTCCTCACTTTTTCTTTTGTTTGATTGAAACCTTATTCATAATGGGCCTGTTTGGTTAAGGGTGGAAGTGAGGAACTGAGGGAGTGGTAATAATTTCTTTTGGAACTTGAGAATTGGTTAGTAAGTTTTTCGGTGTTTGGATATTGTTGGGAAGTGTGCTTTGGAAAATATTTTGTCTTTTCCGGTGTTTGGATGGTAATGTGAAAGTAAAAGTGGAAAAGTTGACCACAAAGTTGACCGTAAAATAATATTAAAATAAAGTTTAATTAAGAAAAATAAAAAATGGACTGTAACTAGAGTGCAAGTGAGATTTACATGATCAAAAATTAACTATTTTGTGCTGCAACTTAGGGTCTGTTTGGTTGTCGTAATTGTTCGTAATTCGTAAGTGGTAGTTGGGAAACTCTTTACAGTGGTAAATGAGTTGCATCAATGAAAGTTTTACGGTGTTTGGTTGGTATTATAAAATTGTATGTAAGAAAGTATATTGTGTTTTACGGTGTTTGGTTGGTAAAGTAAAATTGTAATTGAGAAATAGTATTGTGTTTTACAGTGTTTGGTTGTCGTTGTGTAAGTCGTAAGTGGATCAGTTGACCACAAAAATAACTGTTTGCTGATTTTTTGATTTTAAAATAAGCCATTAAAAACAGTAAATAATTAACAAATCCATAGAAGTTAAAAAAAAATGGTTAAATTATAAAAACCTATTTAAAATTTAATAAAAATTGTATAAAATACATAAAATAGTAAACATAAAAAGGTTAATATTTGAAATGCAATCTAATAAATAGTAAAATTAGTTATTACCGAGTATTTAAAAATGTAATCTTAAAAATGAAAAATATTAAATATTAAATTTATTAAAAATTCTAACGATCCCCAGTTCTTAAATTTAAATTAAATATTACTAATCTAAAAAAAATTTAAAAAAAACATTAGTTGAATATATTAAGTTAATCGAGTAATAGAAAAATTAATCTAGTTACAATTAACTGTCTGCAATACAGTTCTGCAGTGACCATAAAATTAGCTGTTTGTGCCACATGTAACTCAAATACATTTGATCGTTACCAAAGTTTACCTCAAATACATTGATAATGATTAACATATGGATAAAAATTTATTTAACTAAAATAGTTAATAACGCTTGCAAATTTGGTTGCGTAAATATTGTATGTCACCTATCAGTATAGACCTGTTATATGTTCTATGTATATGCAATATGAGTAGGCAGCTAGATATCTCAAATGAAAATTTAAAGTAGAATACATACATAACACAAATCTGAACAACCGATATATTAATTTTGGAACCTTGTGAGACAAATAATAAGCTCATATTCAAGTGTGCTACTTATAACATGAGTAGAAAGTACACTCTGTTTCTTAATAAATCCATAAAAACTGCTAGTACGTCGTGTACAGATAAACGAACATCAAGAAATTGATCAGTGCAAGCCGGTGCGACCTCCATCCACATATGAGCCTAGCCTACGACCATGTTACGTCCAGTAACGCCCGCCTCTCTTCCCCCGATATCCCCATCTCGTTCATCCTCCCAACCTAGCAGTCAAAATTAAGAATCGTCTCTAATAGGTATATATATATATATATATGTATTTATATATATATATATGTATTTATATGTGTGTGTGTGTGTGTATATATATATATATATATATATATATATATATGATAAAGAGGCTGCAATGCTTAAAAAAAGGCCAGGAAATTAATTAAAGTGCAAAGTAAAGTGTATGGACCAAAGCATTCATTAATCTCCAAACAGAAACCTTGATTTTACAGTATCTCCTCACTGTCATCTGAGAGTAATGAACCCAATATATATAAGGAGACATAATAATGCATAGGAAAATAATAGCTGAAAATTTGTAAGTTTCAATACCTGTAACTATAAGGAGAGCTGCGATTTGTTCGCCACCTCATCCCCCCAGTAAGATACATGTAACCCAAAATGTCATATATATAAACTGTCAGCAGACCAATCAGCCTTGGAATTGGAGAAAATAAGTGACAGCTAACAGAGCATATATTTGATTAAAAATCATACAGAAGAGACAGAAACTCCACCATTGAAAACACATGGCTGGGAAAAAACCCAAACATCCTTGAAATCCCCTCAAGAAGACTGATATGCGCATACTTATTCCACCAAATTCTAAGTATTCCCATATATTTATAAACCTGAAGGATTGGCATACATGTCCGTTATTGATACATGTTAACAAACATAACAAAGCAAAAAACAAGAGTCTACTAGCAATATGTAAGAAGGGGGATATGGCAAAACATGTTTATTACCTGAAAATGCAAGGTTGATACTTGTTAACTGCCCAACTGTAAAGGATGCAAGCCCTAAAAAAAAATGTCAGGTAAATAACTGAAGAGCAAATGATAGTGTATGGACCAAACCATTTATTAATCTCCAAACTGATACCTTTATATTACAGTATCTGCTCACTGTCAATTGAGCATATAATGAACCCAATTGTAAAGAGACATAGGATATAGAAAAGTAATGGCAAAGAATTGATAAGTTTCAATAACTGTAACTTTAAGGAGAGCTGCGATTTGATCGCCACCTCATCCCCAGTATGATAACTGTAACCCAAAATCTCATATATATAAACTGTCAGTAGACCAAAAGGCCCGGGAATTGGAGAAAAAAGTGACAACGAACAGAACATATGTTTCATTAAAAGTCATAAACAAGAGACAGAAACTCCACCACTGAAAACACATGGTTGGGAAAAAAACCCAAACATCCTTGAAATCCTGTCAAGTAGACTGATATGCTCATAGTTATTCCACAAAATTCTAAGTATTCTCATATATATATAAAACTGAAGGATCAGCATACATGTCCATTATTGATACATGTTAACAAACAAAACAAAGCAAAAATAAGAGTCTACCAGCAATATGTAAGAAGGGGGATATGCCAAAACATGTTTATTACCTGAAAATGCAAGGTTGATACTTGTTACCTGGCCAACTTTTTAATAGACAAAAAAGAGAAGCTGCAAGCCCTAAAAAAATATGTCAGGTAAATAACTAAAGAGCAAATGATATTGTATGGACCAAACCATTTATTAATCTCCAAAATGATACCTTTGTAATACAAGATCTGCTCAGCATATAATGAACCCAATTGTAAAGAGACATAGGACATAGAAAAGTAATGGCTAAGAATTGAATAGTTTCAATAACTGTAACTGTGAGAGCTGCGATTTGGTCGCCACCTCATCCTCCAGCAAGATAACTAATCTAAAATTTCATTAATAAAAACTCACAGCAGACTAAAAGCACATGAAACTGGAGAATAAAGTGACAGTAACATAGCATACGTTTGTTGAAAAGTCATACATAAGATACACAAACTCCAATATTGATTGAAAATATGTCTGGAAAAAAATTCAAACCAAAGTTGAAATGTCAGAGAGCCACCAAAAATTAGCTGTTGGTGGTTATAGCTTATTCCCAAAAATTTTGAGTATTCCCATATTATATAATACTGAAGGATCAACATACAAGAAAATAGTGTACTAACAATGATTGTATGAAGGGAGATATGTCAATACCTGTTTATAACCTGAAAATGCAAGGTTGATACACGTGGTACTGCCCAGTTTTGTTAATTGACACTAACTGCAACTGTAAGAAGAGCTGCGATTTGTTCGCCACCTCATCCCCCAGTAAAAAACAATATAGTTCATTATAACTCAGATAAGACCTCCCAAAATCTCATAGATAAAGACTGACAGCAGACTAAAATCCCATGAAAATGAAAAAAAAATTGACAGGAACATAGCATACATTTGTTGAAAAGTCATACATAAGAGATACAAACTCCAGTTATGATTGAAAACACATATATGGGGGAAAAAACCCAAACATACTTGAAATATCAGAGGGCCACTAACAGTAGGCTGTGATATGTGCATAATTATTCCAAGAAATATGAATATTTTCCTTATTATATTAAACTGTAAGATCAACATACCTGTCCATTAATGATACATGTTAGCAAACATGACAAAGATAACAAGCAATCTACTACAAACATATTGTAAAGGGAGATTGACAAAACATGTAGATAACCTGAAAAGGCCTGTTTCATACTTGTTACTTGCCCAAAGTTTTTTAATGACACTTTGTATATTCCCATGCAGTTGTTGCCTGCAGTAACAGTAAGAGGAAAAACCCATAGTTATTGAATGATAAAATGAAAAAGAATGAAACTAGAGTAGTGTGGTAAAAGTCTACCAAGTAATGCTGAAACCTTAACCACTTACCTTAATCAAACTTCATTACAACTCGATTAGAACCAAACAAGTTACAACTAAGAATATGTTAGTTCATACAACTATAAAGCAACAACAAACCTAACAGTCCAGATTTTGCTTAAGTCCACCATTATATTCTGATTGCATGCAGCAATCTTAATATTACATACCTTAAATGCATCATTCAATAAATAAAAGCGATAACACCAAAGCAACATTCTTATTATGGAAGAGAAAGATAGCTAGCAAAGGGTTTTTCAGTCTATCTGTTTTTTCTTCATAAACTGGAACAAACAGCAAGCCTTCATTTCGTTCTTCCTTTTAAGAAACCCTTTTGCTATATTTTGGTGCTCCACAAGGAAATCATAGGCGGCGTCCACCACCTCAGTAGTAAATATGACACCATCATATTGTGTGTCGATCATTCCTTGTAGTACTTCCAAGCATTTGTCCTGAATCTTTTCTTCCTCCGCCTTGACCTCAATGAGGTGATTGGCGATACTGCCTAATGAGCCGGCAAAGTTCTCCATTATCTTAAGTTGAGGGTTTGTCCTTTTTCCTCTCCCCCTTGATCCTTGGGAAATGGACATGCTTTGGGCTTGGTCTCCGGACCTCCTGGCATGCCCTACTGAATCTACATCATTACCAACACCTTCCTCAAACTCCTCCATATCTACCTCATTTCTCAAACCTACAGGGGTAACACCATCCTTAGCATGCTTCCCGGAGGCCACCTCATCTCCAAAAACGATAGCCATCTCATCATACATATGTATGGGCTTGTTCAGATACGGCTTATCAAGCCTATTAGCCTACATACAAGGGGTAAGCATTAATCATGAAATAAACACCAGGCATGGGATATAAAGAATTGATATTTATATGGAAAAGATGTTACCTTGATATACACTTTATATTCCACTTCTGGCATCCGGAATGTTCGTGTCTCTGCCTCCCAAATAACGCATCCTGACAATTTCCGACAATTTAAAACTCGGTTCCACTTGGCTCTCCATGTTCTCAAATGATTGTATACTTGGGCCTCAGAAACGTTCTCTTCAAACTTGTCGTTCACCGCTTTAGCTGCGGCCGCATAGTTATTGCCCCTTAGCCCCGAGGTGATTTGCTCAGCCATAAACTGAATCAAAAAGGCTCCCATCTCCTCTGACCACCTGAAATTTTGGGATACATGTTTCCTCCGCTTCCTTCCCTCTTCAGAGGGCCCAATATCATTGTCACATGGACGGTCTCTCCCGACATCCCCTACAGCAAAAGCGTTATATATTGTTGCCAAGAATATTTCATATGTTTGCCAATAATATTGAGAACTATAAAGAGATACATAACAAACCAATAGAGTCTAGTCAAATTCCAAAGACAGAATAAAACGGTAAATTAAAAGCTAAATTAAACAAACTACATGGTACATAGTGGTAGCTTCAAAATATTACATGCGAAATAAGAACACGCATACTACATCAATTCTCATTATCGTGCCACATTCTTAGTGTAATTTCTTCCCTAAGCTGAATCCAATAATTGGACTCCTCTCTAATCTCTCTACGAGATAGTCCAGATTGGGAAACATTTTGCAAAATGAAATCCTCCTCACTCATGACAAACTCATCTGGCCCATGGCCAATGATATAATTGTGAAGAATGCAGCATGCTATAACAATGTCCACTTGAGTGCTAAAAGGGAAGAATGGTCTTGATGCTAGAATCTTAAACCTTCCTTTCAAGGCTCCAAATGCCCTCTCCACAGTTGTCCGGAGCGAAGAGTGACGGTAATTGTAAAGCTCCTTGTAGTTTGAAGGCAATATCACACGAAAATCACTTAAATGGTACCGAGTGCCACGATAGGGTGCTAAGAATCCCGGCCTGGTATTGTAACCAGTATCACACAAATAAATTTTCTCTAAAAGTAAGACATTAGATATGGTGGAGACTTACAAACAAACATATCAAATTTTCAATTAGTTAAAATGTTGCATTTGTTAATGAACTACCTTCTGGGACTCTTAAACCATTTGAGCGTGTGAGTGCATCACGTAGTACAGTGGCATCATGAGCTGATCCTTCCCATCCCGCAGGACATAAGTGAACCTCAAATCGAAGTCTACAACTGCCAAGACATTTTGAGTGGGATACGGTTTCCTTCCATAGAAAGGTCCAACCTCAGTAGCTGGTAGGGTAGCATGGATGTGTGTCCCATCGATTGCTCCGATACAATCCTATTCACAATAAAATTAAGTTGATATCAAATCAACACTTAATACACAATACTCATCTAAGACCGTAATATTTTAGGAATTGGTACCTGAAAATAATTACAGAACCTAGGGTCTCCTGAGATCTTCTCATGAGTATGGTTGCTAGGTCCACATATATACTCCCATCTCAGTTCACCAATTGCGCGTAGGGTCCGTTGAAAATATCGACTCACAGTTTCACCAGAACGTAAGAAGTTCATACCCACGATTCTGTTACGAACGTTGTGACCTATAGTGTACAAGAATATACCTAGTTGCTCTTCAATGGTCACTTGATCAGAATCTTGTAGGAGGCCCCTAGTCCTTAGTATTCCAGAAAGATTGAAAAATAATTCTCTGTCCATCCTAAACATATTGAGGCAATTGGTGTCACTGTACTCCATCACTCTTCTCAAATAAAGCCCTCTTTTCATATTCCTTATCTCTCTCAGGATTGGTTCTGTGATGTCATTGCGGCCGGTCATCCACATCATTATCACACACGCACAAGTTCAAAGTATAATGATGCTCATTTCCTGGTCGGCACCATCCAATCCCAAATCCATAAACCTATCCATTCACTACATAACGGGGGAGAAATGGTTGTAATTAAATTAACATGCATATAACAGTCTATAGTCAACCCACAGTAGGCTGTATCATGTAGGAATTGGGTGTCATGGATACTAATTTATTCGAGGACAGATTAAATTGAATTAAAGAGACCCTCTTAGTTTACTGAATAAATTCTCATACAGCTCACAATTAACCAAAAAAGTTGGGATGTAACATAAATCTAATTGACAAAAAGGTATATGTTACTAACTGTGGATTATCGTAATTTGGCTATAACACACAAAAGCATGACTGTTTAGGTATAGGATGAAAGCCATTCATGCCAAAATATTGATATTTTCTTAGACCGTTTTTTTAATAAAAAACCTGATAAAATAAAATCTTCTCAAATAGGTGATCCCCTCAATTAACCCAAATTATCAAAAGCTAGGAGTACCGTTGAGAAGAAATTTGGTAAGATTAATATTCGTTCTTAACAGGGAAATAATAATTATATTGCAGTGATTATTCCAAGAATTATGAATATGTGCATAATTATTCTAAGAATTATGAATATTTCCCTTATTATATTAAACTGTAGGATCAACATACCTGTCCATAATGATACATGTTAGCAAACATAATCAAGATAACAAGAAATCTACTATAAACATATTGTACAGGGAGATATGGCAAAACATGTAGATAACCTGAAAATGCCTGTTTCATACTTGTTACCTTAGATTGTCGGACCTGCACCTTTA
The DNA here is from genome assembly GCA_038442645.1 of Agave tequilana. Lineage (NCBI taxonomy): Eukaryota > Viridiplantae > Streptophyta > Magnoliopsida > Asparagales > Asparagaceae > Agave > Agave tequilana. The sequence goes on along the minus strand of JAVJIF010024450.1, from coordinate 51,264 downwards.
GATGGTGCTCTGAAAAATTTATGTAGGTGCTCTAAAAAATTAAGAACATTTAACTACCTGAACCTTTAGATTGTCGGACCAAGACTCTTGATCAGAGACTTCAGTCAGCCTCCTCTTCCTCCCTTTCCCACAAATACAGCAAGCCGCAGTAGATGTGCTCGCCATTGAAGGCTTGAGAGGTGATTTATGCTTGCCCTCTTGCCTCATCTTCAACTAATCAACACAGTCAATGATTCTTTGGGGAATCTTCCCTGTAGCCTCGTAGCTAGGGAAAGCGTTTCTCTGCCTTCTTGTCGGGAATCCAAGCGAGATCACCTATCAGTTTTGGCCAATTTCAGAAGAAGCGACTGATCAAGGTTCTTTTGACCGCGAGAAAGGGCGTTGCAGGCTAATTTTGGGAACTGGTCGAGGGCACAATGGGAAAGGTCAGAGATATGATAAGAATTTCTGGTCAATTTGCAAGTGGAGGAGGCCGCTCTTGGTGGCGGAGGCGGCGGCGTCTAGGGCTAGATCTGAAGGGTTCTCGCTGGAGAGAGAGAGAGAGAGAGAGAGAGAGGATCGAGGGCATCTGGAGTGTTCTCGAGAGAGAGACAGAGAAAGGAAAGGGAGTGATGAGAGAGGTCAGATTTTTTGATAATGCAAAAAGTTTGCAAGTTCCCCAACACACTCCATCGCGATTCGCCTTTACACCCGCACATGCATCAGTTATGGAGATGGGGCCCACAATAGAGGAAATGGGCTGCAAAACACAGCTTCACAACAGTGAAAGCCAAACAAATGGGTTTGCATAGGGCTGCAATTGGGTTACGACTTGCAGCCCAATTACACATACCAAACAGCCCCTTATTACAAATGAGATTTACATGATCACAAAATTAACTGTAGCACTCTGAAAGTGAGGAAATGATTGTGTAAAGAGAAAAGAGAAAAGGAAAAGGGATTTTCTTATTTTTCTTTTCCGGTGTTTGGATAGATAGGAAAGTGAGCAATTATATTTCCCTATTTTCTTACTTCCGCCCACTTCCTTACAACCAAACAACCCCAATATGGAGGGAGCTTTTCAGTTGTTGTACTCAAGATGGGGAAAAATAACATCTGAATTCTAGCTATACTTAACAAAGATTTGGCTCCAAACCTCAAATTTTTTAGTAGTATTGTTTTCAAAATATAAAGATATTATTTTTAACACTCAACACAACTTTGAGATTATGATACAGTAAAAGAACTTTAATATGATATCAAGACAACTCGAGATCAATTTCTATCAGACACGCATTTAAAAAACTGATTTAAAAATAAAAATATCATTGCATAAAAATCAAAATTTCAAACTATAAAAAAGATACTCAATATAAAAATATTATGCTCAACCCTCTACACAACTACAACGTTTTATAACCGTGAGAAAAAATCATAGCCAGTGTATTACGTTAGCCTCGTGGGGAGGATTAGGTGCCAAATTTCATAAAAGCCTGTAATGTACTCATCATGTCCTGACATGAAAAAGTACCAGACCAAGGCACCTAATTTTGTTTCCTTTCTCACATAAACCTTTTTTTTTTTTTTCCCCCCTTTTTGAACAAACTTTTGATTTTTTAAATTGACCCACAAATGCCCCAACATGATTCTTTCATTATCCCCACCAAAATCAAATGTTTTTTTAGTGAAAGACTCCACTTACTTAGAGTTAGATGTAGCTTTAGTCTTCCCTTTTTAAAAGGGCTTGCAGGATTGCACTTGACAACAAGATATCATAAGGATGTGTTGATTGCATCATCTTGTGTTGTTAAATAAATACTTGTTAATTGAGAATTGGGTGATCAGGGTTTGAGATGAGATTATTGCATCTCGTATGAAAATAATAATGTATCATGAATGAGAGTAAGCACCATCCCAGTCACATTCCATGTTCCTATATGTGCTATTGACAGCCATGTCACATGTCACTGCCTCATCTCACTCCACTCACATCACAAAAGTGAATAAAAATGAAAAATTTTCAAAAAAAAAATCTCATTTATTTTTTTGTGTCATTTCCTTTTTTCTTTTTTTTAAAGTAGAAAATTTAATAAGTTACGAAATCTTGCAGCTCACTCCGATTTCTTTTTTTTTACCGTTGAGTCAAGTCTTTGCATGGTTCTAACAAATAACATATTCTATTAATTAAATTGGAAATGCAAATTGTTAGATAAAGAAAAAAAAATTAAGAAAACCGAGTTTTTTTTTTTTTCTCATACAATGACTGGATATAAACTAGCAAATTAGTTGGTATTTTGATATGAAAGGAGCGTGCCTCCAACTTTTTAGTTGTCTTCCATTTCGTGGGGTCCGCTTTAATTTACCCTCATAACAAGCACACATGTGTGCATCTACTATCTAGGAGGATCATCCTATACTTTTAGATGTGAGACCGAAAGTTCAAAATGCACAACACACACACACACCCACCCACCCACCCACACCCCCCCCCCCTCCCCCACAAAAAAAAAACCCCTTTGCCGGCTTGGTTCGCAAGCAAATTCATTTTTTTCAGTTTGTAAGGGATAAGAATATTATAGTCACAATTTCTGACAAAAATCAAATCATACACGAACAAGATCAAAGTGAGGGCTCGTCAACCATCCAGAGACACCCACACAAAAAACAATATGTATAAAAGCCGACAGCTGATAGTCCCTCTCAGTCTGCGGTGATGTGGCACATTATTAACCACACTAATAAGAACGACCCGCCTATTATAGAACAGCTAAAATTACTAAATGTATCTGCGGTAAAACTCTTTGAGTTAGAAGGATTCAGGCTCAATCCTTTTGAAAGGACACAACTCTCTCTCTCTCTCTATATATATATATATATATATATATATATATATATATATATATATATATATATAGAGAGAGAGAGAGAGATAGACTTGTATCCTTTCAAAAGGATTTGATCCCGGATCCTTCCCGCTCAAATTCAACCCTCCAACATTCGAATACAAGATCCACTCCGTTGAAGTTGATCTATACTATTTCAAGTATCTATAAACCAAAAATCAAGTGTTTTAAATACTTTTTGCCCTTCCATCAAGTAGGAGAAAAACGGACGGCCTAAATAGTGAGTTGGTTAGTTTAACGGTGTAGAACATTTGAAATCTAACAAAAATTAGTTTATAGGGGTTTTTAAATGTTTAGATCATAATGAAATGGCCGGATCGAGAATTTGTATGTCTAAAGACATAGATCTAACCAACTCACTACTTTCGGCCGTCCATTTTGCGTCGCTTGATGGATGGGCAAAAAGTATTTAAAACACTTGATTTTTGGTTTATAGATACTTGAAATAGTATAGATCAACTTCAACGGAGTGGATCTTGCATTCGAATGTTGGAGGGTTGATTTTGAGTGGGAAGGATCCAGGATCAAATCCTTTTGAAAGGATACAAGTCTATCTCATATATATATATATATATATATATATATATATATATCTTGTGTCCTTCTAAAAGGATTTGAGGCTGAATCCTTCTCACTCAAATACCAACAGCCGATATTCGAATACGAGATCCACTCCGTTGAAGTTGATCTATATTATTTCAAGTATCTATAAACTAAAAATCGAATGTTTTGAATACTTTTTGTCCATTCATCAAGCGTCGCAAAATGGACGACCGAAAGTAGTGAGTTTGTTAGATTTACGTCTTTAGACATACAAATTCTCGATCCGTCTATTTCATTATGATCTAAACATTTAAAAAACCCCTACAAACTATTTTTTTGTTAGGTTTCAAATGTTCTACACCGTTAAACTAACCAACTCACTATTTAGGTCGTCTGTTTTTTCCCCACTTAATGCATGGACAAAAAGTATTCAAAACACTTGATTTTTGGTTTATAAACACCTGAAATAATATAGATCAATTTCAACGGAGTAGATCTTGTATTTGAATGTCGAATGTTGGTATTTGAATAGGAAGAATTCGGCCTTAAATCCTTTTGGAAGGACACAAGTATATATATATATATATATATATATATATATATATATATATATATATATATATATATATATATATATATATAGAGGTATGTATACATACATATATATACATACACACACACACACACCACACACATACATACATACATATATATACACACACACACGCGCGCGCACACGCGCAAATATATATATATTACAAGGACCTGACTTAATAGTAAAAAAAAGTTTTTCAATGAAAAAAATAAGTTTTTTTTTGGTATTAACACCTGAAATTTTGCTAATATCGTATTTACCTTCAAATCTTCATATTTTCATTTTGATCCCCTAATCTTTTGAGTTGGGACAATAAACCCCTACGTTAGTTACTGTTTATTTTCTAACGGTAGCATGATGAAAATACATTTTTATCCTTAACAAAAGTGGCATTCCCCAATCAAATCTTGATTTTCTTCCTCAATCTCACTGCCTCTTCTCTCACTGCCTTCATTGTCCGCTAGGACACCACTACATGGACCCAGACACCGCTAACCCGCATTGAACCTGCCAACGCCAATGCCTCCTTCTTCCACGTCAGCATCGATGTCTCCAACTCCCCCGACCTTGGACTTCACCTCCGATACCCTGCTCCTCCTTCTCTAGCCTCCTCTGCTCCGATGGCTGCGTTGTCTCCCTCTCCCTCGGCGACCCCCGCATGTGGATCCCCGGGCCTCACCGACCACCCCCTCAGCCACCTCACCGACCTCTCCCTCGTCCCTGACCACGTCTACGACTTCATTCCCTCCTCCCTCTCCCACCTCACCAACCTTCAGTTCTTCACCCTCTCCCAAAACTACCTCTTCGATCAGATCTCACCCTCTATCTTCTCCTCTCTCCCTCCTTTACCTCCATGTTCTCGATCTCAACTTCAACCTCCTCCCCTGCTCGATCCCAGCCCAAAACCCCCTTTGATCTCTACCCTCATTCTCTGTCATAATCACATCACCGATCTAATCTCAAATTTTAGTCGCTTATCTTATCTTATCCGACTCGATCTAAAACGCAACAATCTCACTGGCACAATCCCAACCCTACTGTCGTCCCTAAAATACCTCTTGCTTTCGTTAAACAGATTGTCCTGCAGCATTTATTTGATCGTCTAGCTTCTTGATCCAAGCAGAAAGGTGGCAGAGAGCTTGAAAGGAAAAGATGGAGGAGAGGTTGGAAAAAAAAGGAAATAGAGATGGGGCTGGAGAAGGAGTTGTAGTAAAGGAAGAGAGAGCAAAAGCGACGAAGGGAGGAGGCAGAGGAGAGGATGGGGGCCGAAGGTTGAGCTTGGTGATATAAGGGAGGGAGGAAAAGGAAGGGAAGATGGGGCTGGAGGTTGAGCTTGGTGAGGTAAGAGAGGGAGGAGAAGGAAAGGGAGATGGCACTAGAGATGTGGAGGTGGGGGAGACGGAGGTCGACGATGTGGATGGTGAAGGCAGCGAAGCTGCAGGTGATGTAGTGCCAGGTGCAGGGGAGTTGGGAAGGGATAGGTCCCAAGAGGAGAGAGCACGAAGGGGATCGACGAGGGCGAGCTTGAAGGAGAAGAAAGCTTAGATTTCTGAGTTGTTGGTGGTGTTGTTTGTTTTGGCTGAGATTGGGAAGAGGAAGAGCCGAAGAAGAGCACGAAAAAAGAGGTAATGATGAGAGGAGGAAGAAGGCCAGATAGGAAAAGAGATGAAGGTAATCTGGTCATATAATTTAAAAAGAGAATATTCTAAGAATATATTTACATACATATTGCACAACTAATGGAGGGTTTTTTTCCCGACTTAAAAATTTGAGGGGGTCAAAATGTGAATATGAAGATTTCGAGGGTGAATATGAAATTAGCAAATATCTCAAGTGTCGATATAGAAAAAACTCAATTTTATTAGAGAAGAAACATGGCTTCAAAGAAAATATATATATGCGGAATATGTATCTCAGATGTCATCTGATAGAACTTCGCCGGATGGTGCATAAAAACTCCAATCTCTCTATCATTTTTTCACGATCCGACCGCTCATCATAATTTTTATGTTCTAAGACACACACACACACAAAATTATGTGAATTGAACATTTAGTCATTAATCTAATGGTTCCATTTGTTTTATTATTGAAAAATAATCACATTTCAACCATTTGATACATGAGTAAATGAATTTCAAACTACGTGATTTTTGATGCGTATGTCTTGAGACATGAAAGTCATAATGTGTGATCAGATCGTAAAAAAATAAAAGAGAAATTAGAGTTTGATGCATCATCTGATGGAGTTCCATTAGATGACATCTACGATATATTTTTCTTTCTTTCTCTATATGCGCGAGCATATGTAATAGGTAAGAGAGAACAAGAGTACAAAAGCTTAGAAAATGTAAGCCAAAGGAAAACACAGCCAATTCAGAGGAGAGTTGGAGAACTAGCCCCATTAAGAAAAGAACCAAAGAATCAGAAATGATGGCTCACCAACTATTAAGGTACCTGTTAGAAGATGAGAAATCTTATGTTAACTAAAAAAAGCCTGTGCAATGATCTATGACCTTTTAAGGTCTAATTTCTCTCAAGTACCTTTTTCTAATACACAAAAAAGAGGGGGAAAAGAGGAATATCCCATTGGCCAACATCAAATCAAACCCAATAAATCATCAACACATATTAAGTTATTAACTAACAAATCCTCAATTAGAGGTGAGCAGAGTTCGGTTATAACTGAAATAACCGACCAAAAACCGAAACCCGAATCCGAACCGAACTGAACCGCTCTAATTCAGTCGGGTTTCGATTTTGTGTTCTAAAACCCGAACCCGACCGAACCGAACCGAACCGAATCTCTCACCCTATATATCACCCTGCTCAAATTCAATTTTCGTGAATCATATAGTTCACAATAAAAACTGGTAGAAACTTATCTCATTACTTTTACTATTACCATCTTTTTTATGTTGAATATGTGAAAGCTATGTTAAGTACAACATCACAATTGAGAATAATATTTATATTAATGTAATTTTTTTTTCATTCTTATCATTAAAAATTAGTAATAATTATATGAGCTTTGATATAAGAGCTCAAATACAATGTAAAAATTTTAGAATATGAAATTTTCAATTCACATTAAGGTTAGGATCTGTTCTTATTTCTAATTTGGTAATGGATATTTGAGAATAGAATATTAAAGGATTATAATATAATGGTGATTAAAAAATATAAGAAATGATGACAATATATTGGATTAACCGAAAAATCGAAAAACTGAACCGAACTAAGTCGATTCGGTTCGGTTCGGTTATTAAGTCTAATCGATTCGGTTCGATTTTGTAAAAATTAACAAAAACCGAATCGCACCGACCGATGCTCACCCTAACCCTCAATGGTTGTGTGTTTGTTTGTTGCAATTTAAGTAAATTATTAATTACTTGATTGCATGTCAAAAAGCACCTCTCTTCTCTTGTTTTCTTTATGGGTGCAATTTATATGCATAACTCTCACACATATTAAAAAAAATCAATATATTCATATACACATAAAATTATTTCTTTTATAATATTCCATATGACTTAAAAACAATAAAATTTTTTCCTAGAATTTTAACCACATATTAATTCGAAATTAGTTCTGTTTATAATATGTGTGCGCGTCACGAGCCCCTCTTTATATACACCACCAAAACAAGTATTCTCATCTGCATCCGTCTGCCTCATCGATCATCAAAAGCTGAAAACAATCACAAATAACCCAACTTCGTCCTCTCCACTTCATTCAATGCGCCATCATCTTCGTCACTCTCCTCTTGTTTCCATCACGAGCCGCGACTCATAAAAACCCAACAAAAAAGGGGGTAATTTTTAGAGGTTACAGAGAGCCAGAGAGGCCCAAATCTCTCTCTGAGCTCTCTTCTGAGAAATCTCCTCTCTTCGTTCAGGCCAACAAAGGCGAGAGAGGAACAATCCAATTTTCAGGTCGGTAAAGCTTGGAAATTTCTGCGCACTTTTCATGACTTTTCTCTTGTCCCTTTCTGTAATTTCTTTCTTTCTCTCTGCTGCTGCTGATATATATAATTGAGCAAAAATAAATGAAGCCCTTTTTGTTCTCACCTGCAATGTGTGCATCGCTGCAGTGATACAGCGCTCTAAATCGCTGCAACCTGTCGTCGTTTCTCTTCATCACCTCTCTCTTGTCGTAGTTGCCCCTTTTGCCCGTTACCCATATGATGAAATGCCCATGATTCAATTCGGCTTACACTCTCCCTCACTTTGGACAAAACCCATCTCTCTAGATCTCCTCTCGCCGCCGGAAATGGGCTTTTCTCTCCCCTTCATCAGCCACTTCAGTGACCTCCAATTGCCCGAAAAGGTCTCTGTAGCTGCCCACGGATTGCTCCTCCTCTTGTTCCTCTTCTTCGCCTCGGCCCGCAGAGTCTTCTCCTGCTCTGGGTTCCAGTTCCACGTCTTCAAGGACGACGGCCCGATTCCGATCAACGGGGAATCGGGCGGCAGCCGCCGGAAGGCAGTGGTGAGTTACTGGTTCAAGATTTGCATTGCATGTTGCTTTTACCTTCTCTTGCTGCAACTAGGACTACTGGGGTACCAAACAGTTAGATTGGTTTGGTTTGATGTTGGCTTGAGGGATTTCTCTGTTGTTTATCTTCCTTTGGTACAATTATTTGCTTGGTTCGTCTTGGTTTTATCAGTGTATCATTGTAAATTTAAAGCATTCGTTACATTCCCATTCTTGATTAGGGTGTGGTGGGTAGTTTCTTTTGGCCTCTGTGTCTTCATTTGTTATGTTGATACAAGAGGGCTAAGTGATGAATCTCGTAGAGTAAACTCTCACTTGATTGCGAATTATATGTCTGTCCCTCCCCTTGCCTTCCTTTGTATCGCTGCTTTACGGGGAATCACGGGTATAGAGCCATGTAGGGATCATGAGAGCCTTCGGGAACCAATGCACAGAGAAGAAGAAGAGGCAGGATGCGTAAGGGTCACTCCTTATACTGATGCTGGGTTGTTTAGCCTTGCAACCCTCTCTTGGCTTAACCCTTTATTGGCAACTGGTGCAAAGAGGCCTCTTGAACTAAGAGACATACCTCTGTTGGCACCAAAAGATCGGTCAAAGACTTGTTATAAGATCTTGAATTCGAACTGGGAGAGATTGAAAGCCGAGAACCCCTCAAAGCAACCATCCTTGGCATTTGCTATTTTCCGGTCATTTTGGAGAGAAGCTGCTGTGAATGCAGTCTTCGCCGGGTTGAACACTTTAGTCTCTTACGTGGGTCCTTACTTGATTAATGACTTTGTGGATTACTTGAGTGGAAACATAGCCTACCCTCATGAGGGCTATGTCTTGGCGGGGGTATTCTTTGGCGCCAAGTTAATAGAGACACTCACTACTCGTCAATGGTATGTAGGAGTAGATATATTGGGCATGCATGTTAGATCTGCGTTAACAGCAATGGTGTACCGCAAAGGGCTGAGGCTGTCAAGCTTAGCTCGGCAGTGTCACACTAGTGGTGAGATTGTAAATTACATGGCGGTCGATGTTCAAAGAGTAGGTGACTATTCGTGGTATCTCCATGATATATGGATGCTTCCCTTACAAATCATACTGGCTCTCGCAATTTTGTACAAGAACGTGGGAATTGCAACTCTTGCCACATTGATCGCCACAATTGTTTCCATTGTTGTTACTATTCCATTGGCAAAGATGCAAGAAGAATATCAGGACAAGCTTATGGCGGCCAAGGATGAGAGGATGAGGAAGACCTCTGAATGTTTAAAGAATATGAGAATCCTAAAGCTTCAAGCTTGGGAGGATCGTTACCGATTAAAACTGGAGGAGATGAGGAATATGGAGTTCAAGTGGCTTCGGAAGGCCCTCTATTCACAGGCTTTTATCACCTTCATCTTTTGGGGTTCTCCTATATTCGTGTCGGTCATTACTTTTGGTACTTCTATATTTTTGGGCCATAGTCTTACAGCTGGCAGTGTCCTTTCAGCATTAGCAACATTTAGGATTCTCCAAGAGCCTCTGAGAAATTTCCCAGACTTGGTCTCTATGATCGCTCAGACAAAAGTTTCTGTCGATCGGATATCAGGGTTCTTACAAGAGGAAGAATTGCAAGAAGATGCCACGGTAGCAATTCCTCTAGGTCTTACAAGCAAAGCTATTGAAATTAAAGATGGAGAGTTTTGTTGGGATCCCTCAGCCTCGACGTCTACGCTCTCGGCGGTTCAGCTACAAGTGGAGAGAGGGATGCGGGTAGCAGTCTGTGGTGTTGTTGGTTCAGGGAAGTCAAGCTTCTTATCTTGCATACTTGGGGAGATACCCAAACTTTCTGGTGAGGTAAGTCGAATACGTTCATGATCTATCTTTATATCATGGCTTTTCTGTTTACATCCTTTAATGTTTTCCCTTTTTCATGGTTTTCAGGTCAAGGTCAGTGGCTCCTCTGCTTATGTACCTCAGACGGCTTGGATACAGTCTGGAAATATAGAGGAGAATATTCTTTTTGGTAGCCCAATGGATAAGCAGAAGTACAAGTGTGTTCTTCATGCTTGCTCTCTGAAAAAGGATTTGGAGCTATTGGCACATGGCGATCAAACCATCATTGGTGACAGAGGTATTAATTTGAGCGGTGGTCAGAAGCAAAGGGTGCAGCTGGCTAGAGCCCTCTACCAAGATGCTGATATCTATTTACTTGATGACCCCTTCAGTGCAGTTGATGCACATACAGGAAGCGAACTATTCAAGGTTAAGAATATTCAAATTGTTCCACTTTCTTCTTTTTGAGATTAACAAGTAAGTAGTTGTTAATATTTTAAATATTTGGTCTGCGGTTTACAGGAGTACATAATTACAGCATTGGCTAGCAAGACGGTGATCTATGTTACCCATCAAGTTGAGTTTCTTCCAGCGGCTGATATGATACTGGTAAGCAAATTTTTTTCTTTCACAAATGTATTTTTGAATAGTTTCTCTTTTGCATTTATTCTGCTTTACTGCTAAAAGAAACTACTTTTAGTTAAATTGTATCGGATGATGAGCTTGCATTTATTTGAGTTTTTAGCGGCTTCTAGGTATGGATTGAACTAGATAGCATACTGGTGCCTGTTTCAATAGCTCCAGATAGGTGTGACTAAATAGTGAGATATTCCAACTAGTTGCAGTCTCATGGGGTTAGTATACTGGAAAATATTTTTACATAAGAGGCTATAAGATGGGTTTAAAAAGTTTAAATGCCTTTTAATTATGGATCATTTTCATAATTTCTTGTTTAATAGTCACTTTAGACTGTTTCATAGCTCTTTCTTCAAATCTGAACATCTCCTTTTCTAATAGACATCTACAAACAAGTACAATTGAAACGTCACTGACAGGTTGACAGCTGTCTACAAAACCTTAACATGTTTACACCAGTACCGCTCTTTGTGTTTTTTTGAAGTATTCTTCACTGGCTTTAGCTTTCTTTCTATCAGGTCCTTAAGGAGGGTCGTATAATACAGGCTGGAAGATATGAGGAGCTTATGCAAGCTGGAACTGACTTCAATGCTTTGGTTTCAGCTCATCATGAAGCAATTGAAGCAATGGATATTCTGGACTACAATTCTGAAGACTCTAGTGGAATTTCCCATGCTGATGCATCTGGACTTAGGAAAAGATTGACAACAAGTGCAAGCAATGTTGACGGTCTGAATAATGGAAAAAATGAAAATGAACATCAGTCTGATATAAAAGTAATAAAAGAGAAAAAGAAGGCAAAGCGCATGAGGAAAAACAGCTTGTTCAAGAGGAAGAACGAGAGAGGGGAAAAGTTAGCCTGAAAGTTTACTTGTCATATATGGCAGCAGCATACAAAGGGGCATTGATACCATTAATAATCCTGGCTCAGACAGCATTTCAGGTCCTCCAGATAGCAAGTAACTGGTGGATGGCTTGGGCAAATCCTCAAACCAAAGGAGACAAACCAAAGACAAGTAGTATGTTTCTTCTTGTTGTTTATATGATCCTTGCTTTTGGGAGTTCATGGTTTGTGTTTGTCAGAGCTATTCTTGTAGCTACTTTTGGCTTAGCAGCCGCGCAGAAGTTATTTTTGAAGATGCTTAGAACAGTCTTTCGAGCACCAATGGCTTTCTTTGATTCAACTCCAGCTGGTCGGATTTTGAATCGTGTAAGTAATTGGTCATTGGTGGTTAATTTCTTATTTCTTAAATTCCTCTAGAATTATAAGTTTTGTGATTTTATTTGCCTCCCCTTCACATTAGTTCATCATATATTTCTGAACTTATCAGGTATCTGTAGATCAAAGTGTTATAGATCTAGATATTCCTTTCAGACTTGGTGGATTTGCATCAACAACGATACAACTTCTTGGTATAGTTGGTGTCATGTCGAAGGTGACTTGGCAAGTTTTGTTTCTGCTCTTTCCCATGGCCATTGCTTGCTTATGGATGCAGGTAATGCGTAGTTCTTATTTATCTCAGTTCATTTCAAGATTGATGACTAGGTGTCTGTAAAATTAACACCTCTTATCCTGTTATATGATTCAGTGGTAAAATAGAAAGCCCAAATCATTCATGTTTCACAAACTTTCTTATAAAGGGTTTTCCTTTCCTGACATCAACTGCTAATGATCCATCAACATTAGAAATAACAATCTTCTCCTTCTCCACTTCCTTTTTTTGCTTTATACTTTTCATTTTATCTTCCTACTTTTTTTGTTATGTGTCTCTAATAACCAATCTTGAGTTTGTAGCAATCATCGATGGTTGTCTTATTACTATTGAAGTCTGCATTTATGTATTGTTTTCCTTTTCCATACAAATATATCTTGTAAACTATTTATGTGTGACTTTGGACACTGAGGTGTATGTATATGGTACATACATAAATATTCAGACACAGATATAGATGTGTGTCTTCTCAAACGAGCACATCAGTTTGTTGGTTTTTCTCATACTGCTATCAAAGCACCTCTGTCTTGTTTATGTCATTTGCTGCTTTCTACCAACAGCAGGGGTGTGTGCGAGTGGGAGCTAGCATATTAGATTTTTTCCTCCCTGTTTGTGTGTGTTCTTGAGCTAGCATATCAGTTTGTTGGTTTTTCTTATGCCTCTATTCAGTTTTTACAGCTTTATCTTGTTTATATCATATACAGCTTTCTACTAACGGCAGGTGTCAGCCAAATAAATATTCTTCAGTGCACAGTTTAAATCATTTCTCATGGGTCATGGGTCATGATGATAAAGCTCTTGAATGTCAGATAAATTGATGATAGCTAATTTGGGACCATAACAACAAACCTAATCATTAAGTTTTGAATAATCATTCCAGGACCTGTAGACCATCTATCAAGTGGATGCCAAATGAATGTAATTTCAATAATAGATTGTACAAGACCATTTGACGGATGGTTTAAATATGAGATTAGATCATGACAAATGGTATGCATCATCCGTAAAGTGCCTACGAGATCACTATGAGATCCCCCTTAAGTTCTATAGACTGTTTACCTTATGTACTGTTTCCACTTTGTTTGTGTGTGTGTGGCCCTGCGCGCATGCATATTTGTATGCGTGTATATAAATGTATGCATGTTGCATGTATTGTATGTATCTACATCTCAACTCCTAATTAACCAAGGCAGAACAGAGTACTGTAACTTTACCCACTGAATGAATTTTACCCCTCACTTGTTGATGCAGATACTGTTTGTTAAGCTGAGATCAAGCCAAATATCTCGGAAGAATCAAATCACATTACTGAATTATGTTTTAATATTTAACTCCTGCACTTTCATTGGGTTACTTACACCATTACCGTTGAGTCATTTGGCATTTCATGTGGCTCAGTGTATAATGAAGAAGCTTAAGATCTAATATGAAAATTATATTCAACACCTTTTGGATGACCTCTTTTAGATGACATGTTAAAAGATCCCCAACCTGAGGATACTGAATTGTTGCCTTCAATCTGAGCGAAAGAAGATTTTGGATGGAGGACATTTTCAGTTTGTCATTGGAGCCTAAGATATGTAACACTTAAAATGGGGTAAAATCCCTGATGAAAGTGTATGATGCATATCTTATATGCATGTGAGGATATGGTGCACGTCCTATGTTTTGAAAGTTAAGCCTGAACACATTAATTAGAAGGCTATATGTAATGCTCACTTCAAACTAGTGTGGCTAGCAAGAGTTTCCCAACAGGACAACAAAAGAAAACAGAGGCCTGAATCTTCCTGGAAATATCAGTAAAATTTCCATGTAGAAGATGTAAGACAAGCTCTGCTGTAGCTTAGGTAGTTTCGTGATGCTAAATTCATATAGTGCAATTTGCAAATACTGCAAAGATCATTTTCTGTACACAGACCTTGTTTTTACAGTAGGACCTTCTCATTCACAGAGAAATAGAAAAGAGCTACTTGTTATTGCAACTGGTTTCTTTTATGATGGCCACTAGAGATATCATAATATCTAGTGTCACTGTGACTACAATACATAAGTTCTTTGTATGCTCTTCTATATGGCTAGTTACAGAATCACACTTGGGAAAAGGCTGAATAATTGACATTTCAAATTATCATGGAATTACCCAAAAAACTTTGCTGGCATTTGGAATTGGAACATGGGTTTCAATTTTCAATGCTGATGGAGATGATCTCACCAACCACAATGTCTTGTATGTTTAAGATTTTTCTGAACTTTATAGGTTGGTTTCCAAGTTCTCAATGTTTCGTTAAATTTCATTTATGCATAGAGCATGGACTGCGGATAGAGCATCGGAAGCAGCAACATTATATAGCAATAAAAGTATTAATAGGTTCTGAGAACTGTGAGGAGAGCTATCTGGCTATCTACCACATAGTGGATTTTGTGATTGTTTTTAACTTTTTGAATCTTATATTTCCTTCTCTTGTTTTAGGGGATTAAATGGTTATGCCTTATATTATATACAACTACTACATTTTGACTCAGTTAAGACTATAGAAGACAAGGTTTGAAATCCCGGTGTCGGTATTGGCTACAGGTTTTTGATAACAAAATTGGAAATATCGGCTGTTTCATCTCAGTCAGCAATTCCAGTGTAGTCTCGTATAAGCAATATTGCTTTCAAGCTTTTTAGATTTTTGTCAGATGTAAGGATTGAAAGCCAACATCCAGAAATGAAACTCTTAGGATACATGTTTTGTTGAGTTGCATGTATTTGCTAGATTTCTTAGTCACAAACTGCAATCCTTTGAATTTCTACCTGAAATATCATTACACATTCCTAGGTAGGATTCTGCACCATGATGATTTTACCTACTTCCTATTTTACGAAATGAATATCTGATCTATTGTGTGAATTTGTAGTGTGCTTTAGTGGTTAGGAATTCTAAAAGTTTTGGAATTTGCTATATTCCTTTGCTTACATTTTAGATCAAACATTGTTAAGAGATATTTTCTTTTTTGCAGAAATACTATATGGCCTCTTCAAGGGAACTTGTTCGCATTGTCAGCATTCAGAAATCCCCAATAATCCACCTATTTGGGGAGTCTATTGCTGGAGCTGCTACCATTAGAGGCTTTGGTCAAGAAAAACGTTTCATGAAGAGAAATCTATACCTTCTTGATTGTTTTTCTAGGCCATTCTTCTGTAGTCTTGCTGCAATTGAATGGCTGTGTCTGCGCATGGAACTGCTATCAACTCTTGTATTTGCGTTCTGCATGACACTCCTTGTGAGCTTCCCACACGGAACTATTGATCCAAGTAATGTATCCTGCAACTACTGGGGGCATCATATGTTTATCTTTTTCTCACTTCTGATGTATAGAAGTTACATAATCTAATGATTTTAAGTTCTTACCCACATATTATCAGATCCTTGTCAACTCACTGGTCTTATGGAGGATGATTTTCAATTAAAATTGTTGCTACTATTCTGTGAACATTTACCATCTTTTAAAATTTTGCTTTCCTATCATAGGTATGGCGGGTCTTGCCGTTACGTATGGGATCAATTTGAATGCTCGTTTATCACGGTGGATATTAAGCTTTTGCAAACTTGAAAATAAAATAATATCTATCGAACGCATTCATCAATATTGCGAAATCCCTAGTGAAGCACCAGCTATCATAGAGAACTGTCGTCCTCCATCTTCTTGGCCAGACTATGGGAAGATTGAACTAATTGGTTTAGAGGTATGCAGTCACATTTCTGTTCTACTGTAAGAACTGTTTAATGGAATTGAAGTTTACCTAAAATGTTTCAAAAGTACCTTTGTTTTGTCTAGTTTAATGCTGAATAGTTATGACTAAATGACATTTTCTTATTTGAACAGACCTGTGAGTAAATATCTATGCACTCACACACACGCATGCATGCGAACACAAACTCACATAATCTGCGTAAGGATATTATCATGTTGGAAGATTTGAAATTTGGACATATTTCTTGCCAATGAGAAAATTAGCAAGATGACACCTTAATTAACAAAATTTCGGCTAGAATATCTTCTGGGGATTTAATCAGAGTGTAGAGGATGAATATAACATAGGCATACAGATTAACCCACAAAAGAAAATGATAGTATGTAGAATTATGGCAAATTAAATGGGGATCAAAGAGCTGCAAATAAATGGCGATTCAAGTTTTCATCTGGGCATTGAAAAATGGGAATCTTAAAAAGGTACATGTTGAACAGGCATCGAGTAAAAGTAAGGATAAGATAGCCAATCACTTCACTCACGCCAAAAAGTCATTATAGGTAAATCAGACTCGATGAGGTTCAAAAGTAGTTGTTCAAAAGTATATTTACAAATGAGCATAGGTATGGAAATGGCCAAGAAAAAGCAAAAGAAAAAGAAAAGAAATTAAAGATAAGATCAGAATAGTCACCACAAGGCGAACTCCTCCGGAATAATACCTTAGTTGACCTTAATCATCATAGGAAGTATGGTATTTGGTTTAAAGAAATTTTAGGGCTAGAACAAGGATAACTCTTACTGATCCAGATGGTTCTGCTCCTATAAAGATGGATGGCAAAGGTGGGAGCAAATGCTCTTAATGGAATGGTGACAGATTTCCACACTTGTTGATGGAGGTTGGGAAAAGGTGTGCAGTTCAATAAAAACACTGGTCAAGAAGCAAAATAACTACAAAATTTTATGACCAGATAACATTTTTACATCAAACCAATCAGGCATTTATCAGAAAGAGAGGTTCCCTGCATACAAATAAACTTGAAGACCAGTTGCCAGTAGGGGGCAAAAAAATCCTACTTGATATCATGCCGTGAAAACTCACACAACCAGTAACCAACCTCCAAATCTACCTAGACTAGAGAATAGTCTGGACAGAAGAAGGTGTTGGTAAGATTTTCTGTAGCATATAAATATAAGCTAAAGAGTTAAATTGAATCCATCCCAACTTTGATTTTCCTAAGATTCCAATGTAAACTCAACATAGACGGATGTAAAATCTAGTGACAAACAGTTCAGTGGGCCGTATGTCTTGTGAATTTCCCTAGAAAAGCATCAATGGATATGCATATGCCTTAAAAGGTTTCTTTGCTGCTGCTGTTGTTATTGTTGTTGTTTTCTACATTATGACTTGAATATGCTTGTCTAATTAGGGTTCTTTGAGTTGTGTCCCTTACGGATTGTTCCCGAGGTCTACTACCACCGTCAAATGATCAGATCCCCCTTTTAAATGAACTTCCCATGAACTGTTCCCAAGTATTGCATTCAAGAATCTCTCCTTAGTCCATCTTCATTATGAATTTTCTAGGATACTAACATGAACCCTGAGTGTGCTGGCAACTGATGCATCTGTGATGGTAGGTTAACCAGTAAGTACTTTATCACATATAAATGCGAGAGTGACAGTAGCACTGGCCTAAATCAACAGCACAATGTGATGTATATACGGACAATTGAAAAGGATGCAAAATTCACAAGCATGTTCATGTAGTGGAAGATGAGGAAGATGGGTATATGCATCAAGAAGAAGTCATCTAGAGCAAGAGGAATGAGTAGCATCCATTAGAAGGACATATAAAGATGAGCTTTGCATGTCTTAACAGGGTCAAAGATAATCTGGGGCAAGCTAACTATAAGAGCATAGATCCGGCTGTAACTGATTTCTAAATTCTGGCTCAACATAAAAGGGAGAATATTATAAAGAAATGATGACAACAAATGCCATGACATTCTTATAAAAATCTAAATATTTAACATCTGTAGTGAAGAAATTTTCCATAGATAAGTACAGGAAAGTAACTTGAATTCCATTGTTCTGGATTTGTCTCAAGGTTCGCTACAGGGAGAGCTTACCTATGGTACTTCATGGCGTAACATGCACATTCCCTGGTGGTAAAAAGATTGGGATAGTTGGGCGCACTGGAAGCGGTAAATCAACACTTATACAGGCTCTTTTCCGTCTGATTGAACCTGTAAATGGGAAGATCATTATTGACAATATCGACATTAGCACAATTGGCCTCCACGATCTTCGTTCCCGTCTTAGTATCATTCCACAAGATCCCACATTGTTTGAAGGTACAATCAGAGTCAATCTTGATCCCCTCGAGGAGCACTCTGATCATGAAGTATGGCAGGTGAGTACAATCATTAAATAGCATACAAGAAAGGTTCATCAATTAGTCTCTCCTTATAACTTGTGTTCCGCAGGCACTCAACAAGTGTCAGCTTGGAGAGGTGATTCACCGTACAGTGCAAAAACTTGATACTCCAGGTTTGTTACAAATATGCCTTGCCTTTATACTTGAACATTTGGTATATTAAAACTTAACTAATGAAAATATCCATTGGTATGCTTGCATCTTGGCATATTCATCTAATGTTGCTACATTTTTCGGTTCACTTCTTTGCAAACATAGCATTGAGAGAGTTTTTTCCCTTCTTCTTCTCAAGGAACATTTTTTTTGAGAGGCAGATAAGTTGTTTTATGGCGTTTCCCAATTCCTGCAAGCTAGTTTGATCCATAAAGTTGACCAAATATATATGGGTTAAGGATCACACTAAAATTCTGTGAAGATAAACACAATCAGCTAAGAAGTAGACTATAGGTAATGAAAGAATGTGTTTTATGCTAAATTCAGGGACAGTGGGTTTCTTTTTTGCACCTTCGGTATAGTAATTGATAGTCACATAAGTACTATGAGTTTGAAGGTGCCCCTTTGGGTTTTCCATTCATAGCTTCCCACTGGAACATGTTTCATCTCTGTCTAAATATAGGTTACCTTGGTTAAGTTGCTTTCCAACTTTTTAATTAAGATAAAATGAGGTCTTTCTTCGAGAAATTTGAGTAATTTTGTTACTCTTTATTACATGATTTACTCCAGAAACATTACATGATTTACTCCAGAAACTGTGTTTCCTTTCCTTTTATTTTTGTCTTGCATTCTCATGGTATGCCTGGTACCTGTTACTTTGCAGTCTTGGAGAATGGAGACAACTGGAGTGTTGGACAGCGCCAACTCGTTGCTTTAGGTAGGGCATTGCTGAAACAGGCACGGATACTTGTGCTTGATGAAGCAACTGCCTCTGTCGACACAGCCACAGATAATCTTATCCAAAAGATCATTCGAACTGAATTTAGGGATTGCACTGTCTGTACCATAGCACACCGCATCCCGACTGTTATTGATAGTGATCTGGTTTTAGTTCTCAGTGATGGTAAGCTAGTTAATTTACACATGCTCATTTTATTTCGATCAAAAGTTACTAATTATATATTAATGAGACATAATTATATTTAACATAAGAATTCCTTCCGAAGCTTCTAATCATATATTTTCGAGAAGTGAGAACACTTCTTTTTAAAACTTTGTGTGCACATAGTTTCTTTATATGTTTTTCCTTGTATATTTTGTATATTTAAATAAACAATCTGAGAACTCTACCAATAGCTCTTCCAAAGTGCAGAAAGAAATTATAATAGCTGTTTTTATTGTTAACCTAGTGTTTTTTGGTGATTCTGCTTCCGTCATCTCAGAAGATGTAGCTGTTTAATTTCTGTTTTATGATAGTAGCATTTGTTAGCGTTTTGGGTGCCTCAAATTCATTGGAGAAAAAAATTAAGTTAAGGTGGAGGAGTTACAAACTTCAGGAATCGAGAATGGACATTCACGAATATGCACGGAGAGTTGTGCACATGATAAGTTGACTTATACCCAGTATAATCGACTTATGTACATGTTAGTCGACTTATGCCCTGCAGTATAGTTGACTAATTTGCAACAGAGAGTAGGAGATCTCAGTTAGTCAACCTATACACATTCTTAGTCAACTAATGAGCAGGTTCGTTGACTTACTGGTCAGAGTAGTCGACTAATCGACGATTTTAACAGTTTTCTTTCCGGGTTCTAATTCCAATTCTAGTTGAATTTGAGTTTCCTTTCTCTCTGAGACGGTGTTGTTCATATTGATGGAGTTTGTGTTAGACTAGGATAATCTTAAGAGTCTATATAAATCCCTTGAGGTAGCCTTTGAAGGCAAATTAAAAACAATTGAGAGTTTCCACCATTGAGAGTTGTGAGAGAATTCTTGTAACTCTTGTTATTTTCTTCTCTGTTTTCAATAAAATTTCTCCCCTCCTCGTGGACGTAGGCACTCTTACCGAACCATGTTAAATTTGGTATTCTTGTGTTTTGTGGTGATTAGTCTTTATTACTTACTAGTGGTAGATTGGTTCCACGCTTCGGTTGCCGAGTCATCCGTTATCATCTCTTGTTGTGTTGGGCGTTTCACAACAATTTGTATCAAAGCGATGGCTAGCAAGACGATCACAACAACCAAGTTCGAGACAGATAAATTCGATGGGGAGTTCAACTTCTTGTGAAAGATGCGAGTAACGACGTTGCTCGTGAAGGAGGGCACACACAAGAGCCTGTTTGATACTGAGAAGAAGCCATTAAAGATGGAGAATGATGAGTGAAACGACATTGACTTTCACGCCAAGGCGACGATCATACTATGCCTATCAGATGAGATCCTCTATAATATCATGAACGAGGAGACAACTACTACTCTGGAGAGCCTTTACATGACGGAAAATTTGTCGAATAAGCTCTTCATGAAGAAGTAGTTATACAGTCTTCAGATGAAGAACGTTACACCTATTTTACAACATTTAAATGTTTTCAATGGGATTTTGAGCGACTTGTTGGCTCTGGAGGTAAAGTTAGAAGAAGAAGACAAACTCTTCTGTTACTCTCTTCTCTTCCATCAAGTTATGATCACTTGGCAACTACCATCATGTATGGTAAGAAAATATTAGAATTTGAAGATGTCTCGATAGATGCTTCGAAACAACGAGTTGGTGAAGAAGAAAAATTTCACAGAGGAGGCTTCAGGACTGGTTTGTCAAGGGTTAGAGGGGAGATTAAAGAGTAGGAGACCCAAAAAAAGATTCAGATGTTTCTAGCAGTAATGCTTGCTACTACTGTAGAAAATCAGGGCACATCAAGAAAAATTGTATGAAATATAATGAGATGCTGAAGAAAGGTGGTAAGAATTCTGATGGGGCTAAAACTAGTGGAAAGTCAGAACAAGTCGATATTGAAGTAGCAGATGAGAATCCATGTGATGTCCTGACAGCTCAGTCAGGAATGGAAAAATACTCAGATATTTGGTTACTTGACTAGGGGTGCACATACCACATGTGCCGAAAAAGATAGTGGTTCAGTACATACAAGCCTTACGATAGAGGCTTTGTCCTGATGGGTAACGACGCCACGTGCAAGACAATTGGCATTGGCAACATCCGTATAAGGATGTTTGATGGACATATTCGAACCCTCATGAACGTACGTCACGTTTTGAATCTTAGGAAGAATCTTCTCTCGTTGGGAACTTTGGAAACTCAAGGGTGTAAGTTCTCAGGCGCAGATAGAGGTATTAAAGTTACCAAGGGCTCCGTTGCGATTTTCAAAGGAGAACATTCGGCGAACTTGTACAAGATAATTGGAACAAAGGTGCTCTATCAGGTATCAACTATTGCAAAGTCGGTCTTTGTAAATTTTACATCATGAGTAGATGGCGTAAAGTAGCTTTCTCTACATCACAACACAAGGCAAAGAGCTTGCTAAATCTCATACACACGTGTGTGGGACTTCGCCAACAACATCCATTAGGGTGCAAAGTACTATGTCACGTTTATAAATGACTCTCTAGGAGAGTTTAGGTATACTTCTTGAAGTAAGAAATCAGAGGTATTTCAGAAGTTCATAGAGTGAAAAACTATGATGATAGTTAGAAGGGGTGAAAAGTGAAAGTCTTGAGACCCGATAATGGAGGCAAGTATACCTCTGTAGAATTCAAAGCTTACTTGGCAGGTGAAGACATCGAACACCAGCTAAGTATTTCAGGGCGACAGAATAGAATGGAGCAGCATAGCACATGAATCGGATACTTACAGAGTGTGTCCACAATATCAGGTTACAGGCTGACATGTCAGAAGGATTTTGGGCAGAGGCGATGAGTCATGCATGCTATCTGGTAAACATGTCACAATCTACATCTATTGATTTTCAGATCCTAGATGGGATATGACTAGGAGATTCTGTGGATTATTCAACCTTGCGGATTTTTGGTTGCCCTACATACAGTTTGGTTAATAGTGAGAAAGGAACAAAATGGAGTCCAAGTGTAAGAAGTGCATCTTCATCGGGTCACCAAAAGAGTTAAGGGTTTCAGACTTTGGGATTCTGAGACAAGGAGCGCTTTTACCAGTAGAAATGTAGTCTTTGACGAAAAATCAATGTTGCAAGAAAAGTCAAAGACAAAGGATAAAGTGCAAGGTGGAGCTCCAACAGTTCAGCAGATACTCAGATAAAGGGGGTTGAGTTCTCAAATGGCCCTAAAAGGCCTGATGGGTCAGATGAGGCCTCTTCAAATTCAGATAAAGACGAGCAGGAGGCTACTCAGAAGCAACTTAGACCATTAAGACAGTCAGTCAGAGTTTCAGTGCCGCCAACAAGATATGATTGAGAAGATGATCACGTCTCATTCGCATTAGTAACGTAAATAGGAGATCCTGACAGTGACAGGGAGGCGATTGAGGCAGATGACCACGACAAGTGGATTACAGCCATGAAGTAAGAGATGGAGTTTTTGGATAAAAACCAAACATGAGAGTTGGTTGATTTTCCAAAGGACTCCAAGGTAATAAATTGCAGATGGGTTTTTCACGAGAAAGACAATGAGCAGTACAAGACAATGTTAGTTGTCAAGGGATATGCTCAAAATGAGGATATTGACCACAATGAGATCTCTCATGTAGTCAAGAATACGTCTATTCAAATGTTGGTGATAGTACCTCAGTTTGATTTAGAGTTAGAGCAGTTGGATGTCAAAACAATGTTTATGCACGATGAGCTGGAGAGGATATACATGAAGCAACCTGAAGGTTATATTCAAGAAGGACAAGGAAATGAGGTGTGTCTTCTCAAGAAGTCCTATAAATTAAGCGGTCTCCCAACCGGTGGTACAAACGATTCGACTCTTTCATGATCAAGACCAAATACAACCGATGTGAATATGACAGTTGTGTTTGTTCAAGAAGAATGATGATCTGGCATATTTGTTGTTGTATGTGATGATATATTGATTGTTGCGAGAAATAAGACACATATTCAGAAGCTTAGAGCTCAGCAAAAGAGGGTATTCGACATGAAGAATTTGGGAGAAACCAAGAAGATCTTAGGTATGGAAATCACTTGAGACAGAGGTTCGTGCAGAGTTTGGCTATCCCAAGAGAACTACGTTCTCAAGGTGTTAGAAAAATTCAATATGACAGAAGCAAGGCCGGTAACTACCCCTTTGGCATGTCACTTCAAGTTATCCTCTAAGCAGCGTCCACAATCACCGGAAGAGGAGATGTTTCTAGTATCATATGCTAGCGCGGTGGGATCACTCATGTATGCTATGGTTTGCACTAGGCCTAACTTAGCCTATTCAGTTAGTACGGTAAGTCGGTTCATGTCGAATCTAGGCAACACTGGGAAGCAGTGAAGTGGACGCTGCGATATCTACGAGGGACTGCGAAACTAGACTTGGTATTTCAGAGATTGAAAATGGGGAAGCCTAGGCGTTACAAGGCTATGTTGACGCAAATTATGCAGGAGATCTTGAAGATCTATGTTGGGTTATCTATTCACAATAGCCAAGTGCACTGTTAGTTGGAAGACAGAGTTGCAAGACAGTGGCGCTTTCAACGATAGAGACATAGTACATAACTGCAATTGAGACATCAAAGGAAGCTTTGTGATTGAGAGGATTGATCGAGATATTTGGCATCATACATGATTCAGTTCAGGTTCACTGCGACAGTCAGAGTGCTATTCATCTTGCTAAGGATCACATATATCATACGCGGACAAAGCACATCGATGTGAGGTATCAAGAGATATGTCAATGGGTCGTAAATGACAAGATGATCGACTTGATGAAGATCAGTATAAAGAAGAATCCAACGGAGATGATGACAAAGACCATCCCGGTAGAGAAGTTCAAAGCATTTAGGTTCTCCAAAGGTAAGGTGGAAAACGAGCTCATGGGAGGGAGCCATATGAAGACACAAAAGGGGGAAGAAAGCACGATGAATGAAGCGGAGACCAATTTCTACAAGGGGACTAAATGAACATGAGTCAAGGCGGAGATTGTTAGCATTTTGGGTGTCTCATATTTATTGAGAAATCAGGTTAAAGTGAAGAAGTTACAAATTTCAGAGATCGAGAACGAACATCCACGGACATGCACGAGGAGCTGTGCACAGCATAAGTCGACTTATGCCCAGTATAGTCGACTTATGTACATGTTAGTTGACTTATGCCCTGCAGTATAGTTGACTAATTTGCAATAAAGAGTAGTAGATCTCAGTTAGTCGACTTGCACACATTATTAATCGACTAATGAGTAAGTTAGTCGACTTACTAGTCAGAGTAGTCGACTAGTCAGCAGTTCTGACAGTTTCCTTTTTGGGTTCTAATTCCAGTTCGAGTTGAATTCGAGTTTCCTTTCTCTTTAAGGCGGTATTGTTCGTATTGATGGAGTTTGTGTTGGACTAGATCCTAAGAGTCTATATAAACCCTTTAGGGTCTTTGAAGGTAAGTCAAGAACAATTGAGAGTTTGCACCATTGAGAGTTGTGTGAGAGAGAATTCTTGTAACTCTTATCATTTTCCTTTCTATTTTCAATAAAATTTCTCCCCTCGTGGATGTAGGCACTCTTGCCGAACCAAATTAAATTTGGTGTTCTTGTGCTTTGTGGTGATTAGACTTTATTGCTTGCTAGTGGTAGATCGCTTTCACGCTTCCGTTGCCAAGTCATCTCGGTGTCCTCTCTTGTTGTGTCGGGCGTTTCACAACAGCATTGTCGGTGTTGTGTTGTCATTTATTGTCAACAGAGAAGAATATGAATGACAAACCTGGGCTTGTTGGCCTTGTGGCTAAAATACGCTTAAAAGTCTGTTGCAGCATTGTTGCTATAATACATACTTCAGATGTGTATAGTTTCAAGTATGATTACTTATTTACCGTATACTAACCATATTAATAAAGAAAAGACCTGCTGGACATCATTTATGTGCATCCAACGGCCACTATACTCGTCTCTCTCCAGTTCTCAAGTGCCTGTCGAAATGATGGTGATATGATTCACGCTTTAACTTGTGTCTGAATTATCCATAGGGTGCTTAGGTATGGAAGGTTCTGATATTCCATCTCGTACTGTTCCTTTAAGCAACTTTATTCAATTTAGCCGAAGTAGCACACAGTGATGCCCTTGGGGAACATGACTGGATATGTTTTCAAAATCCAAACCAGCATGTCCCAAAGTGGTTGTGCAAATTGGAAGATACAGATGGCATTTTTGGAAACAATAGCCTGAACCTAACAATGGTGCCATGTCCCAAGTGTGTGTACAAATAACACCTGGCATTGCCCATTTTTACGTCGAAATTTTCCTAATATAGCTTTCTTCTAACATTGACCTTCTGTATATTATTTCAGGTCGAGTTGCAGAATTCGACACCCCTCAGAGACTGGTGGAGGACAAGTCGTCAATGTTTCTTAAGCTAGTTTCCGAGTACTCCACAAGATCTAGCAGCATGGCAGATGCTTAAGGTAACACAGTTTTCATTAGGAAGAGATGTCAAGCTAGGTTATGAAGCAGAGTATGACACAATCTAACATTACACATCAAGTTGCCTACCCAACTGTAAAGGAGCGGAAGAGGAAAATAACTGGAGGCAATAACATCTCCTATTAAAATTCCTTTAGGTGGTTAGTTGGCAACACAGCTCAGGGGCATACAAAATCTTTAACCGATTCTGGTTTTATTTAAAGCAAAAATAAGCAGAGAGCTCAGTGGATGAGCCAGAATCTTGTGTGATGTGTAATAAAGCAATTTTGGCAACAAATCGGAGGCATTTCTCTCTTCTTTTTTCCAAGGTGAAATTAGAGCTATCTCTCTCAAGGTTGACAACTTGCTTGTCTGTTGTGTAGCAGAACTGAACTTCTTATCAAGATCCTGTAATGTGACAATCAGATGATTTAAAGTTGTTCTTTTTTCTTTTCCCTTTGAGGAAGCAGGTAATGTAAAAACCAGATACTTCTGTTTTATTTCAGGAAGTATATATTCGAGTACTTAGTTTTATACCCTGTCTTAGATGTTTGTTGAAATACAGATCTTCTGTTACGCGCTGCTGCTCGCTGAAGTCAGTTATTGTTAATGAATGAATATAGACTGAATGGAGCTACCCTCGCAGTGCATGCGCATGCGCATACATCCATATTGCTATTCGTTCTCCTTGTCACTGTGTTTGTATTTGTATCTCTGAACAGTTGATATGGTACCTAGTACTTTTTATGGGAAAGGTGAAGTGTTCTACTGAAAAAGTATTTACAATGTCAAAGTTACGAGATTTTCTTTTTATGATGATGCAGTGTATCAGTGTCTACGGGCTGTTTGGTTAGGAGTGAAAGTGAGGAAGTAATACTTCCCTTTAGAACTTGGGAATTGGTTAGTGAGTTTTCTGGTGTTTGGATGTTGTTGGGATGTGTGGTTTGAAAAATGATATGTCTTTTCTGGGGTTTGGATGGTAATGTGAAAGTGAAAGTGAAAAAGTTGACCACAAAATTGACCGCAAAATAATATTAAAATAAAAATTAATTAAGAAAAATAAAATTAGATTGTAATTAGAATGCAAGTGATTTACATGACCACAACATTAACTGTTTTGAGCTACAATTTATTACAAATGAGATTTACATGACCACAAAATTAACTGTAGCATCTTGGAAGTGAAGAAGTGACTGTGTAAAAAGAAAAAAAGAAAAGGAAAAGAGGCTTTATCATTTTTCTTTTCCGGTGTTTGGATAGATAGGGAAATGAGCAATTATACTTCCCCATTTACTTACTTTCATCCACTTCCTTGCAACCAAACACGCCGGTGGATTCTTGGTCCCTCTGCAAAACAAAATCAGTACATAGATGGAAGTGATCATAATCATAAATTTGTACATAGATGGAAGTGATCTAATTTGAGAATGAGTGCAATTCACGGGTAGGCCAGGGTGTTGGTTTCATTTGGATTCATAGTAACTCATAAAATAATTTACGGCAGTGATTAATCAGCGGGTCGATCCGTTGAGTTTTTATTAGGACAGAGACCCCGAACCCAAACTGGACGGGGCTATAGCTAATGTTCTCTAAATCTTATTACTAACTATTATGTGCATATATGCCCATAAACTAACAAGGATTGCATGCTAGTGTTATATGATTGAAACTATTAGGGGTGAATAATGGAGCAAATATGGAGCACATATTGTTACTATCATGTGTGTATTTGTTTTCTTTTACTATATATGAATCTGCATTCGTATATTCTAACTTCAATAACTATATTAGTTAGATACAAATTCGGATATTTGTTGGATGTTCATGAGTATTGACAAAGAACCTAGAGAAAAAGATGTGTTACATGATTGAAACTAACAAGGATGTATGCTAATGTATATTGTTGAAACTACTATGGTGCATATAAATCGTATACAGAAAAGACATAGGTATTGTAATATATATATATATATATATATATATATATATATATATATATATATATATATATATATATATATATATATATATAGGAATCTGTACCTCAGCCGCCAGCTGAGAGAGACTCTGTCAGCTGGCGCAAAGTGGCTGAATTTTAACCACTATTTTGATTACTGGTACCAAGGTCGCAGTTTTATATGAAGACTGTGACAATGTCGCAGTGATTTTATGAGGACTGTTGCCATAGTCGCAATCTTTTCTAAGGACTGCGACCAAGGTCGCAGTCTTTTCCTGAGGGCTGCTACCAGGGTCGCAGTCCTAATTACACTAAAATTATATGATTTTTTAGGACTGCGATCATGTTACATTGGGCTGCGACCAAGTTGCAGTGAGTTTGCGACCATATTATGGTGACAGCTGAGAGAGTCTCTCTCAGCTGGCGGCTGAGGTACATTTCACACACACACACACACACACATATAGAGAGAGAGAGATTTGTACCTCAGCCCCGCCAGTTGAGAGAGTTCCTCAGTCAGCGGTGAGGTGGCCCAATCTATGCCACATACCGGTGACAGAGTGTAGGCGCAAAAAAACCCAAAAAATTCCGCCTAAAGAACTGTCAATCAGGTTGACCAAAATACCCCCATTTTTTCTTCTAACCTAGCAAAAACTCATCCACAAGAAAATTTTACTGAAAATATTTGGAATTTACAGAGATATTTCATTGAATTTATCTGCAGTTATAAATTTACTAATTCACCTACATCAAAAATATAAAGGGGAAAAAAAGATTGGATCGAGATGATGAGTAAAAAAACAGCAGCAGTAAAAGGTAAAAAACATGTATGAAACATAAAAAATTGGTTGTAATATATGATTTTTTTATTGTTTATTTTCGCGTTATTTTCAATTCAGATAAGTTTAATAAAAAAACTGAAATGAATAGAAAAATGAAATTTGATGTGGGGGTCGTATATATATATATATTTGTACTACAAATGTACAGTGTAAAAATAATAATAAAATACAATGATTAATGATTTATTTTGTAGAAATTTTATAAATCTAATATTCTCGTAACTGCCACAATATTTGCAGATTGGTTGGATAATACTTTATGCAATTTTTAATGAACTACGACTTTGATTAGTCTTGGTACTAAGAAATGCTTTATTCTCAATGTATATTATAATGAGATTAAAGTCAGACTACACATACATTCAAAAATATAATCAAAAAAATATATTAACAATGCGATCATGGTCGCAGTCATAGTATAACAAAACTTTCAATCTTATATCATGAGTGTGATCTTAACCGCAGATCTTTTAGCAGTCGACCATGGTCGCAAACCTAATATAACACAAATTTCAATCTTATATCATGACTGTGACTCTAGTCGCATTCTTTATTTGCATGGAAATAATAGATGAAATATGCTATCGTTAAGCACTGCGACCATAATCACAGTCCTTATTCTCATGTCATATGTAACAAAATTTTGATCCTTTATAAAATGTAACAAAAGTCGCAGTCCTAGCAACGATCAGACTTAATAAATTAAATTAGCCCTACGACCGTGAGAGCAGTCCACATATATACATCTTATAAAATATTATATTAATTACTCTGACCTAATTGAAGTAATTAATATTCTATCTACTGATACAACAACAGTCTCGAAAAAAGAGGTGCGCTAAAATTAATCTCAATAAAGGAAAAATGTGCACCATACGAAATCTAAATATATAGGAAAAATATTCTATTAAAAGCTAATATGTAGTTCACATAATTAACCTCGGAAAAAAGGAAACTCTTTAGATTCTCCCACCATAACTGCTTAAATTAAATATTTAATTTCTTTTTATCGCTTCTTTGAATACTCAACTGTCACCTATAATACTTATTATTACTATTCACAATGTTTCACAGTATTGACCTTTTTATAGTGCTTGTAACTAATATATTATAAATAACTCATATATAAAAAAAGATATTTGTGCTCTTCTTTTTCAATTTGATTTCCAACCTTCCTGAAATAATTCATTCTTGAATCATGTCTTCCCCATCTTCTTCCTCTGAACACTTAAATTTCAACTTCAATCATTCTCCCACCAGTACTCTTTCTTCAGGGGATTCTAGTGAATCTGATAGAAGTTTAGATTTCACTCCTTTTGACTATCTCACTACATCAAATAATATTTTATCTGATCCTTCTCTTCATGAGGATGATAAAGTTTTCATGGGGCCTTGTGAGGAGGAACTTATTCCTCTGCCACTTTACAAAGACATACTTAATGAAAGCATGTCCTCTGATGCTGAAGGCGCGCTTTCTTTGAGCATATCCTCTGAAGGTTCTTCTCAATACGGATCGAAAGAAGAGCTTGATACAGACGATCCATTCTGAATCAAAATACCCTAAAAAAAAAAAAAAAACGAAGAGGATAGTGAGCCGGTCGACGAGGGAGAAGATGAGGAAAGAAATATGAACATGAAGATAAGCACAATGAAGACGACGAATCTGCTTATGATAGTGATGATGATGAGGGCTAGAATTTTCTGGTCTTCTAATATTAACCTTATTTTTTCTTCTTTTAAGAGCTTTTAATGCTCTTTTTTTGTAAGGTCTCTTTCTGATCATATTATGTTATAAATAAAATTTACTTCTATCTGAAAAATGATTTTTCATATTTTAAAAATACATGTAAATTATGTTTCTTTCATGCATCGCAGTGATCACAGGACTTCTGAATGATTTTATAAATACTACTACCATGGTCGCGACCTAGTATATTGCACGTAAATATTGTTAACATATGATAAGAAATATAAAGATTTACTACAGAAAAATGTAAGTCTTTTATTAAGAAGTTAATTATGATCGCACTCTGTGATTATAAATAAAAAGTTATTAGTTTTGCATCTCAACTGCGACCATGGTCGCAGTACTCAGATAATAATTACTCTCAACTAAAAAACTGCGATTATGGTTGCAGTCCATAATTAACTATATTTATACATAAAACTGTGACTATAGTCGCAGTCCTGACGGAAACAGTTTGATTGATGTACATTCAATCAAGTTAAAAACTGCGACCATGGTTACAGTCCAAAGTTAACTATATAAACAGATGATACTACGATCATGATCGCAATCCTCTCAAATCGGTACATTTCATTATATATCACAAATTAAAAAACTGCGATTACAGACGCAGTGTGTAACACAAATACAAAGTCTTTTTCATGCGTGATAAAGAGACAATAGCCCCAGTGAAGAATAAATATATAACATTATAAGTAAAGTGCGATTATAATCGCAGTCCTTATTCACTGTTTTTACATTTAACCTAACAAAAAACTCAACCACAACATGCTATCATTAAGCATTGTGACTATATTCGCAGTTCTTATTCGCATGCCACATGTAAAATAATTTTGATCATTTTATACGTGGCATGCGAATAAGTAAACTGCGGTTATGTTCGCAATCAATAAAATTCTTACAGATCATATCATAAAATTCTGCAAAAAGAATTTATTTGTATATAAATTAAACACAAAAAATGACATGTTTATGAGTTCCACATGATACAATTTTATATATAATTGTAAACTGCGATAAAGTCACTTTTAAAACTATTGAGAAATTATTTTATTGACCACTACGAGCTTAGTCCCATTCCTAAAATCCATAATATCTGTGTATAAAAAAATTAATAAAGAAGTATTCAAATTTGTTTCGTGATATGATGAAGTTGCACTTGAAAAGACCTGATTCATATTCAGTTGGAGAGAAAAGTGGGCGAGGCTGACATCGAGATGGGGTTACCAGGTTGAATTATGATTGAGGCTTGACATAAAAAATGAAAGGGCGAGAGAGATCTGATACATGTATATAAAAGATTACCCAGCAAAGTTTTTTAGTAATTTTATTTATCTAAAGCGGGGACAGTATAAATATAACCCAGTTTTGTGATCCATATTATGTAACGTCACCGCCGTTTGAGATACTCTCTCAGCTATCAGCTGATATATATTTTTTGATATATATATATATATATATATATATATATATATATATATATATATATATATATATATATATAAGAGAGAGAGAGAGAGAGAGAGAGAGAGAGAGGGGGAGAGACTTGTGTCATTCCAAAAGGATTTGAGCCCAAATCCTTCCAACTGAAACACAACCCTCCGACATTCGAATACAAGATCCACTCCATTTAAGTTGATCTATATTATTTCAAGTACTTATAAATCAAAAATCAAGTATTTTGAATACTTTTTGCCCATCCATCAAGCGGCGCAAAATGAAAGGCCGAAAGTAGTATGTTGGTTAGATCTATAGACATACAAATTCTTGATCAGGCCATTTGATTATGATCTAAACATTTAAAAATCTCTACAAACCAATTTTTGTTAGGTTTCAACTGTTCTACAGTGTTAAGCTAACCAACTCACTATTTAGGCCGTCTGTTTTTCTTCTAGTTGATGTATGGGCAAAAAGTATTCAAAACACTTGATGTTTGGTTTATAAATACTTGAAATAATATAGATTAACTTTAATAGAGTGAATCTTGTATTCGAATGTTGGAGGGTTGTATTTGAATTGAAAGGATTCGGGCTCAAATCCTTTTGGAAGGACACAAGTCTCTCTCTCTCGAGAGACTTGTGTTCCTTCCAAAAGGATTTGAGGCCGTGTCCTTCCCACTCAAATATCAATATCCGACATTTGAATATGAGATCCACTATGTTGAAGTTGATCTATATTATTTCAAGTATCTATAAACAAAAATCAAGTGTTTTGAATACTTTTTGCCCATTCATCAAGCGGCGTAAAATGGACGACCGAAAGTAGTGAGTTGGTTAGATTTATGTCTTTAGACATCAAATTCTCGATCCGGCCATTTGATCATGATCTAAACATTTAAAACCCTTACAAACCAATTTTCTTAGGTTTCAAATGTTTTATACCGTTAAACTAACCAACTCACTATTTAGGTCGTCTGTTTTTTTCCTACTTGATGCATGGGCAAAAAGTATTTAAAACACTTAATTTTTGGTTTAAAGATACTTGAAATAATATAGATCAACTTAAACGGAGTGGATCTTATATTCAAATATCAGAATGACATAAGTCTTTTCTCTCTCTCTCTCTCTCTCTCCTCTTTTCTCTCTCTCTCTCTCTCTCTCTCTCTTTCTATACACACAAACACGGAAGTATTCGAGCCCGAATCCTTCCCACTCAAACTCAATGGCACGATATTTAAATACAAGATTACTCTGTTGAAGTTGATCTACATTATTTAAAGTAATTAAAAATTAATGTTTTGAATATTTTTTTCCCATCCATCAAGTAGGCGCAAAATGAACGATCGAATAGTGAGTTGGCTAGTTTAACGGTGTATAATATTTGAAACCTAACAAAAATTGGCGTGTGGGATTTTTTAAATGTTTAGATCATGATCAAATTGTCGAATCGAGAATTTATATGCCTAAAGTCATAGATCTAAGTAAAATGCTATTTTCGGTTGTCCATTTTTCGCCTACTTGATGGATGGGCAAAAAGTATTCGAAACATTTGATTTTTGGTTTTAGTTACTTTAAACAATGTTAATTAACTTCAACGGAGTGGATCTTGTATTTGAATGTCGTGACATTGAGTTTGAGTGGGAAGGCTTCAAACTCAAATTTTTCCGTATGTGTACCAAGTCTATATATATATATATATATATATATATATATATATATATATATATATATATATATATATATATAGACTTGTGTAGTTTCAGAATTTGAGCTCGAATTCTTCTCACTCAAATACCAACATCCGATATTCAAATACAAGATTCACTCCATTGAAGTTGATCTATATTATTTAAAGTAAAAAAAATCAAAAAATCAAGTGTTTTGAATACTTTTTGCCATTCATCAAGCGGCGCAAAACGGACAGTCGAAAGTAGTAAGTTGGTTAGATCTATGTCTTTAGACGTACAAATTAGACTCTCACGCTGGCGACAACGTGGCTGAATCTCAGCCACAGATCCTGATCGCAGCGCTACCATGATATCAATATTTTTATGAGGACTATTACCGTGATCGCAATTTTTTTGTGAGGACTGCTACCATGGCCATAGGGTTTTGTGAGGACTGCTATCATGGTCGTAGTACTAATTAGACTGAGAATATCTAAAAAAATTTTAGGACTGCGACCAGTGTCGCATTGCCAGTTGAGAGAGTCTCTCAACGGGTGGTCGAGGTTCATATATATATATATATATATTTGTTTTTTTAACATATATGAGTCTAGATACAAATATTCTGACTTCAATAACCATATTAGTTAAATACAAAATTTAGATTCAGATATTTGTTGGATTTTCATGAACATCGATAAAGAAACCTAGAGAAACAAATGAGTTATACTTAGGACGTGTTTGGTTTCAGGAAGTGGGCGGAAGTGAGAAGTGGGAAGTGTCAATTCTCACTTACGTTGTCCATCCAAACGCCGAAAAAAAAATGAGAAAACCTATTTTTCTTTTCTTTTTTCCCTTTTATACAATCATTTTCTCACTTTCAGAGTGCTACAGTTAATTTTGTGGTCATATAAATCTCATTTGTAATAAGTTATAGCTCAAAACAGTTAATTTTTGTGGTCATGTAAATCTTACTTGCATTGTAATTATAGTTCAATTTTTTTCATAATTAATTTTTATTTTAATATTATTTTACGGTTAACTTTGTGGTCAATCTTTTCACTTTCACTTTCACATTACCAACCAAACACTGAAAAAGATACACACAAATTCTCACTTTTCAAAGGGAAAAAAACCCTACTTCCCACTTCCTTACTTCCGCTTACTTCCTTGAATCCAAACAATCCCTTAAATTTTAATAGTTTTTTTATGTGAAAATGAGATTAGCCTTTTTTTCTTTTTCCCCAAATCAAGATCCATACCAATGCAACTTGATATAAACTACATAGTATAATTCGAGTTCAAATTTGGGTTTCGGATTGGGTATTCGACCCGGATACAACAAAACCTTGTTTAATAAGTTCATTGGGTTCGGTTTTGAACCCAAACCATTATGATCATTACTTTTTGGGTTTTTCTTATATATACCCCAAATCTTCCCTATTTTTAAAATTACCCCCCATATCTTCATATTTTCAAAATAACCCCAAATTCTTAAATTTGATAAAAAATGTAACACCCCGTTTCTAAGATACATACTTAGATGTGTACTCAGATTTTTTTTAATAATATTTTTCAATTTACTTCCTATATTTATTTTTATTTTATGATTATTTTCTCAATTGTTTTGGATTGGATCCGGATTCGTGAACTCAGAGTCAGCCCTAGTCTGAAACAGGGACCCGATCCTAATATATTACTCGACTTGGTATTTTTGGTAGTCAGATTTGACTAGTTTTAATTTCAAATATCATTTTTCAATTTTTTTGGATTTTTCATGATTTTTAGGAATTTTTCTGAATTAAATTGCAAAATCTTCAAAATTGGCATCGACTAGTATTACTGATCGATTCCAGATTTTTAATTTACAAATAGAGTTGAATTTCTAAAATCTGCTTTCACATTATTTCTTAAAATTACATTTTCTACCTTAATGTATTTTTGTACATTTTTCTGAAATTATCAAAACTCGGTCAGATTTAGTGTCAGCCAGTATCACCGGTTGATTCCAAAAATTTTAAGTTAAAAATAAGATTTTATTTCTGAAAAGTGATTTTATATTATTTCTCAGGGTGATGTTTTCTACCTTCGGGTATTCTTGGAGATTTTTCTGGAATAGTAGATATTTTCCCAATATTAAATAATATTATTTAATATGGAATCTTTCCCTTCTTTCTTCCTTTTCTTTTTCTTTTCATTCCCCCCAACCCATCTGCTATCCACCTGCACCCAAGTGGGCCATCCTGTAAATGCTCTAATACCAATTGTAAATCACCTAGAGGGGGGTGAATAGGTGATGGCTAATCTAATGGTCAATTAATGCGGAATTAAAAACTATTTATGCAAATTAAAACTTATTACACTAAACACCAAGTATAATACAAGAGTGTAGCCGGATTCCCCGTGAAGGGCTCTGGACTAACTCCTCAAGATTTCTCTAGATAAGAGTTGAGGTGCCGCGTTGGCTCTCTTGGTTGAATACAAGTGTTAGCAAACAATCCCCAAGCATATAACAATTAAGCTCACAATATATATCAAGCATATAAGATGAAAGCAATAAAAGCATGCAAGATATAAACAAGAGTAAGAGATAGAGAGTGAGCAATCGTAAACACGGGAGATTTGTTTTGAGGTTCGAGCACACTTGCTCTACGTCCCCGCCTTCACACTTGAAGGATTTCCACTATAATCAATCCCACCGGATCACTCGGTGCCGCAACACCTACAAGACGAGTTCACACTTGAACTCCTTGGACTCTCTAGTCCCGTACACACCGCAAGCCCACAAGCTCGCTGAGGCCGCACCTCAAACATCGAGTTCACACACGAACTCGAAACACCGCGAACCCGCAAGTCCGCCTCCTCAAAGTAGAAGAAAAGAACTTTGGTGATCACAATACTTTGATCACCTAAAATCCTCTCACAACAAATATCCCTATAGATAGATATAGCAATGGATGGCTCAAGTGTTATGTGAGAAAACAAGGATGGAAGTGGTGGAGGAAAACTCAAGAAAATCACTTTTAAAACACTCTTGATAAACTCCCCTTTTGATTGAAAATATTTGCTCTCAAATAAGTGGAGAAAACTTCTTAATGGAGTTGGAAAAACTGGTGTAAAAGTTCTCCAAAAATCTTAATCAAAACAGCCCCCAAATGCCCCAATTTATAGGGCTAGAAAAACTAGCCGTTGGAAGCCAGATTGGCCTGTCGGTCGACCGCGGTCGACCGGTGAACGGTTAGAATTCTGACCGTTGAGCCAGCGGTCGACCGGCCGGTCGACCGTGGCACTGGAACAGAGAGCAGAGCTCTCTGTCGATCGACCGGCCCGGTCGACCGGGGCTTTCCAGAGAGCAGAAGCTCTCTGCGGTCGACCGGGTCGGTCGACCGGCCCTCCAGCAGTCCTGGCATGCACGTTCTGTGCACGTCGGTCGACTGGCCCGGTCGACCGACTTCAAGCTCGGTCGACCGGTCCGGTCGACCGACAGAAGCCAGGTCAGGACAATATAGAGATTAAAAACTTGGTCATTTTGGCTCAAATAAAATCCCATAAAATCATGAAAAATCTACAAAAATAGTTTTAACATTATACTTTGAAAATCAGACATGCTTGAATAAAATCAAGACATGTTACAAACAATTTGAGCTATTTTTGTAACTTAAAAATTTTGGCTAAAAACAAAAACTGTATTTTTCCAAAATTGGTTTTTTCAAAACTTCTCCAAATACAAAAACAAGATATTTTAACTCTTTTAAAGCATGGTGTGTATGGATATGATCCTCTACACATATATGGTGAAATATCTATGTTTTTGACATTAAGCTCCAAATTGGTTTTGGTTAAAGATATGTAAACTTAAAACTCCAAAAACCAAAACGGTATTTTTCAAAAAGAAAACTCTTTTGTATTTTTCCAAAATAAAAATTCTTTTATGAAAACTCATCTAAATCAAGAGTGTGTGTGTGTAAGATATACTTGAGCAATCCACCAACTATTCTATCCTTTACATTTTATCTAAAAATAAAATCTTATAAAAACAAACCTAACCTAGACACAAGTCTTGATCTTGAAGGTCTTCACTTGAAGTCTTCTCATCTTCTTGACTTGGTCCAAACTTGATCCAACGAGCTCGACTCCTCTTGAGTACTTGATGTGATCTTAATGCACAAGCTCTTGAATCAAACCGCACTAGCTCCAAAAACTTGACTTTAAATCCTTTGTTGAAGCTACACACCTACTAAGATCTTGATCACAAATCTGAGACTAAATAAACACAAGATCATTAGTACTATAACTACATGAGTTGATCATCATCAAAACTAGAGTGATAGGTCTTTGGGCCAACACATCCCCATCAATCCCTCTCCATTACTCTCTTTCTCTTCCTTTTTCTTTTTTCTTTTTTCTTTTTTTCCTTTCTCTTTTTCCTCCTTTCCTTCTTCTCTCCCTCTCTCCATCTCTCTTCTCCCTGGCAACGCCCAGCCCAGAGTGCCGTTGTCGTGCCGCCTCACCGTCGGCGACCTCCCCGCAACTCCGACGACCCGTGGCTCCCTCTCTCTTCCCCTTTTCTCTCTTCTCTTTCTCTCTTTCTTTTTCTTTTCCTTTTTCTTTATCTATCTTCTCCTTCTCTTTCTCTTCTCTGGATTTGTGCCACCAGCGCCGCCCTGGACCCAGCGCCACTGCTGATCGACCCCCAGTAATGCTGCCACCTCTCAACCCTCTCTCCTTCTTCATCATCATCTTCTTCTCTTCTTCTTCTTTTTTTATTTTTCTTTTATTCTTCCTTTTCTTTTTCTTTATCCTTCTGTCCTCCCATCTTTTTCTCTCTCTTCTGTCTGAGGAGCGCCGGCGGGCCGCCCGGCCGATAGGGCCGGCCACTCTCTCTTTCTTTGCGTTACTCTCTTAGTTACTCTCTATCCCTGTGACTCTCTCTTTCTCTATCTAGATCTCTTTCTCTCTCTAACTCTAACTCTCTCTAGCTCTCTCTTTTTCTCTCTAGATCTTTTTCTCTCTCTAACTTTTCTCTCTCTAAAAATATCTCTCCCTTAGTTATGGTGGGTGTGTCCGTGCGCGTGTGCATGTGTTTTGGAGTCGAAGATTTCATGGCTTTTTCGAAGATATTTAGTCAAGTGTCCTCGCCTTGTTTTGTATTTCCCTGCTTCGTCAGGTCGACTATATATTTTATTCTGTATTTGAATTGTATTTTTATTCATTCACATGTATACTTGTATTTGCATGTGGCCGAGTGCCCAAGATTGTACATGTATTGTACCTGTGATGAATATTTGTACTAGGGCAGTTTATTTCATATACATATACACTGCCTGTGGTGTGCTTTATTACTACTTTATATCATGTGTGGCTGACTCCTCATGGTCGTTTAGCCTCTGGGCTCTACATTCAGCCTCCGAGATTCACCACTCCATGGTAGTCTAGTTGTTATCACATTTATATGTGTGCTCGTGTGGTTCTAACACCTCACGCAGGTACTATACCCAACTTTCGGGCTGCGCTCAACTTCCGGGCTTTCTGTACCCAACCTTTGGGTTGCGTTCAGCCTCCGAGCTCTCATGCTCTACCTGGTAGGCGAGTCTAGCGCACAACGCTTTCCTACTAACTCTGCTCTAGTATAGTTATACCGTGAACGATAGCTGTAAGTTATCGTGACATCATCACGAGTAGTAACTATGCCGAGAGTGATAGCCTCTAGCGCTGTTCACACTAGTCTCGCTCCAGCTTGCGCAGCTCCGCTTGATTATTCGCTTGTCTGTTCACTTACTTTATTCCTTCTTGCTCAGCCTCCAGGCTTAACCTCTCCGAGGTTTATTAAAGTGATCTGGACTTTCTAGCTGCGCTAGAAAAGACAGCTTAGTGCTCAACGTTTTACTACTAAACACGTCTAGGCAGAACTTTGTCAGATTTTAGGCTCACATCTTAAGCCGAGTCGTTCCTGAGTTCCACGGCGCTTTGGTGATAAAACTCTGTTCGCTGATCTTATCTCCAGCACTGCTTTGCTTTGCGTGAATGTTGCTTGCTTGCTTGCCCGCTTGATAATTCAACTATTATTCTTTTATTGATGGGTGTGAAGAATTTGAAATCTTTACTTATGCTATTTTTCAAAACTGTACATTTTCCTGTATTCGTACCGATCTCCTGTATCGCTACTGTTTTCCTGTATTCGTATTGATCCCTTGTATCAGTAATATTTTTCTATATTGAAATGTGTGATAGTGATATCTACTATGATTATGACTCCTGCATGCTACTACTTGACACTTGACTCCTACTTGTTATCACCTGACACTAGTTTTATATTACTTTCACCTGCCACTGATATATTACTGCTTGCCTTGTGATTATCATATTTCATAAATCCTATCTTGATATCCCGTATTATATACAATGACCTGTATTTCTAGTACTTATGTACTCCTGAACCTGTCCTACTCCTGCTATTCCGTAATATGATAATTACATAATAATAAACTATAAAAGACCAACCTACATCAGATAAGGGGGAAAGTGATAGACTTCAAGTGGTGAATATATTTATAGTGGTATTAGTTATGTTGTGCAACTAAAACTTTTCGATCAACTTGAGGGCCTCCGGTGTCCGAGGAGAGTGTTGGCTCCCTACCTCATGTTACATTTCTAAATGGGCATAATATAACACCTACTTCCTGTAGGCCTTGCGGCTGGTTCTGTACACTGGCATCAGAATACCCTTGGTCGTGATTCCGGGCATGTACGGGACCCATTGTAAACACGACCCATTGGTCTCATCATCAGTTTCTAATAACAACCTCGACTTACTCATATATGGATGTATGTGGGATGGAACGTATGCCAGAACACATACTTAGATATATGAGTAGGTGAGTAATAATAAGATGCTAATTATAATTCGTTGTGTTGTTTTATAATTCAGGTTGTATATATTCAGATTACGATGGCGTGGAATACACGTCATATAAATGAGGGTTTCCTTATTTGAATTATTCCTTCGACGTGCTTATCTTATAAAGCCGTAATCAGGGTTGTACCACTGGTTTTGTTGTATTTTCTTTCATCAAATTTTAATTCAGATTTTTGGTTTTATTATTATTATTATCATATTATATATTCCTGCTTTTTCACCTGTATACTACTCCACAGATCTCCTGCTGTTACCGTATTGTACACAATCAGTCTCTTGCTTGACATTATACTTTTACTACTATACTTAACCTCCTAACTTACTTATTGGCTTATATGGATACTTCAGTTACTGTATAATTACTGCTTCCTAATGATTCATACTGTTCTCTTTAGCGGTTATTGTGGACAACTCGGGTTGTGCGTATTCATTCGATGGAGACATGGGGTATATGGTATATAGATGAGAGTTTCCTTATTTGGATTATCCCCTTGAGGTATCAATCTCATGAATCTATCTACTAAGCCCGTAAACTGGTTTTGTCGCTTCTATACATCTCATCATTTGATTCCTCATTCATGTTCATCAATGCATGCTTTTAATTCGGATTTATTAATACACATGTGCTTATTCCTACACGCCACTTAGCATTCATCACACCACTAGTTGGGGAGCTTCTGACTCTCCTAGATCTGCATGTCCCGATCCCATAGTTTGAAGCTTGAGAATTCTCCCGGTTGCTGATCAGAGATGCACAGCGGAAGCGTGAATAATTGACAGATCATCTGGAGCTTCATCCTTCCAAGCCCCTTACTAGACTCTCGAGTTTTCTTTTCTAACTTGTGTGCATCTTTTGTACTATTTATCATTATATATCTCTTTGTATTGTCACATTTGCACCTATTGGTGATGTAATATTCTTGTAATATTGTGTCACATCCTATGATAACTTTATAATTGTACTCATACGTTGGAATGTATAATGCACCATATACTTTCGTACTCTGATTCTTTCCTGTACTGATGCTTAGTGTATATATATGAGGGTATTTTCGACCTCCGTATATATGTCGCAGTAATGTCTCCGTACCCGCAGGATCGGGACGTTACAGAATGGTATCAGAGCTAGGCTCTCACATCCATAGTACAACTAGTCGACAAATTAATAATAATAAAATTTGCAACTGGAATGCATGAGTCCCGGTTATATAATCTAACTATAAGTGCAGAGTTATCATTTCTTATTGATTATCCTTCCTTTGATTCCTGAATCTCTTCCATTTTTCACTATTTCGATTTTCCTAGTCTTTTTCCTAGTGAGATAACAACTGGGCATATGTGGTTCTTTCTCACCCTATCCTAGAATTCTTAGATTATAGTGCATAGTGTATAGCGGACAGTTCCTCTGCTTCACATTCTAATCTTATATTTATAGAGCAATACGGAGATCAGTACAAGAGGTAGGGTAGTCATCACTTATATATCAGATAGACTTTATTATTACACGAGAGGCGTCTGTGTAAAACAATTTTTCAGATTCAGAACTTCTGTCAGATGGAGCCATGGTATTCTCTATGTTATTCTAGAAATGATCACGATCTCTTCTATCAATTTCACCAAGCTCAGGTATTTTCAGAAGTGATCTGCCGTAGAGTTGGCTTCCAAAAGATTGCATTTCAGACTCATTTCGGTTATTGTAAATCCTTGATCATGTTCTTCAAAGCCACAACACTTAACAGTCTTTTGATGAGCCACAGACCCTGCTAGGCTTGCAAAGTCAGAGTTGTGTTCTTACCACGCGAGCTCAACTAGGCATGGGCTTTGCTGCACCCTATCGCTTAGCATTTACGCTGTGTTATGCGCTAAATTCACCCATGAGATTCGCAAAGTGCGAGCCTTGCAGAACATTAACTTCACCGCACCCTAGTGCTTAGCGTCTGACGCTGTGTTACGCAATGGCCTCGCCTGGTCCTGACTTCGCTTGTGGCTAGTTTCATCAGAGTTTTTTATCCTAGTCTCGTTCCCTAGACTTCTCCCGTCTAATGTGTTGCATGGACTTAGTGAACCAGGTTTTCTAGCCGCATCTGTACCAACTTGTCATAATCTTTACCGACGATCTATTCGGCCAACCTTACAGGACTTGAGTATTCTCTAAATATTTCATCTATAGTTGGGTTATCATTTAAACGATGGTATTCGAGACTTGCTACGGTTATTCTATATTCTTAGTTATGCCTTTCAGAGTAATTGACGCTCAGTATTCGAAATCCGTTATTATGGATTATCTTTATCCATGATCTCTCTTATCAGGATTTCCTCTTTTTTTTTTCTTGTGGTCTACTCTCGGAGTAATAGTAAGTATACAGCACATCGGGAATTCTATTATAGACACTTCATCAAGTACAGCTTCAGGCCTCTCAGATAAAGAAGTGATATTGGGTCAGTATTATATGACACTGTCTGAAGATTTATGCGGCAGAAAGTGCAGAAGACATCTAGGTCTTGAGTTTATTATTCAATCATTTGGAAGTATCACCTATAGTTTCTTGTTAGCGATTCGAAGTTCATGAAGAAATTCACTGTTGTTGAATCACATACAAGTTATGAAAACCTAAACTTGTTAGAATTTTTTAGCAAAATTGTGTAGTGACAAGTTAGGGGTCGAATCCACAGAGACTTGTTAAATCCTAGTTATTAAAAATTTAACTTTTATGTTAATCTAGTTGAGAAATCCTTGGATGAAGTTGGAATTTTGTTTTTAAAAAAAAAAAATCTTTAAGCATTAAATATGAAGAAAACAAAAGAAAAATAAAAATTTTAACTTTTTGCGAAGATTAATAATAACTAAGGTGATGAAAAAGAAATTAAGAGATTGGGATGAAGGAAAGAGAAGATGAAACCTGGTGACTTGTCCCTTGATGTAACTATAATGTCTTCCTCCTTCGATCTATGTTGAAGACAAAAGAACTAATAAAAGAAATAAGAGTAAGCATGCATGAGATTGTTGATGAGTTCATAAAATATGTAAAGAAAAGAAGAAAATTTGCATCATAAAAATAAAAGAAAAAGTAAAGAAAACTTAAACTGAAATGCTGCAAGATCTGTATTGAAGAAGATAGATTTTTATTGAATAATCGTTGCTACAAAATCTTAATCCCAAACGCACATTACAACGTACAACTTTTCCTCTCAATATAGCCTTTACAGCCTCACTATGTGAGATGAGATTTTTCTTATGCACTACCTCTCTATTTATAGTAGAAGTAGTGCATAGACTCCTGATAAAAGTTGTGTATCCAATAAAAGATATATCTTTATAATTTAAATTTGAACTCCAGATTTAAGATAATATCCTTTCTCTTGACTTGGAGAGCAAGCTATTTCTAATTTGAATCCTCCCCTAATCTCCAATCTTAATTTGATTTATCTAGAATTCTAATTTGTAGCTTGTAGGCGTGTTGATTGCTGAATGTTACTTATGAGATGATAGAATTTGAAACAGTAATCAACTTAAGAGTTATAGCCTTTTAAATTCTCTTTCTGGATCATCTTAAATCACTAGATTTGAGTTTCAGTAGCGAAAGTTATGATTAAAATACTAAAATATACACAATCTGAATCCGAGTCTAAATTAATTTAGAACTCCCACATTTACTTGGATTTCCTTCTTATCCCCAAATATGATCACTTCATCTCATCCATTGATCTCTCTATTTATTTATCTTTAATGAAACCGATTGGATCTTCAAAAAATTTGATTTTCTTTTGCATTTTGATGGTATTATCTTATCTGATATATCCGACTTTCAGATAAGATGGCTTCTAAATCTTCGAAATTTGAGTCAATTCTCGTTTGATTTGAACATTGGATTTGTTTGGTTAAGATTCATGCTTATCTTCTCCCTATCGTATCCTGCATACATTAGGATATTAAGGCAAGTTAATTGTAAGATTTATTACAGAACGAGTGTAGAAATACAATAATAATTATGCAATA
Organism: Agave tequilana; assembly: GCA_038442645.1. Lineage (NCBI taxonomy): Eukaryota > Viridiplantae > Streptophyta > Magnoliopsida > Asparagales > Asparagaceae > Agave > Agave tequilana. The sequence goes on along the minus strand of JAVJIF010024450.1, from coordinate 6,579 downwards.
TATGTGTCCAAACATACCCCCGCACTTATCTTTTGCTCAGCCTCCAAAACAAAAACTAAACCTAAAATATTATTGGACTACTTACACAGGTTACAGAATTACACTTAGCATGTGCAACAAGCCTTTAAATCTTTAGGTTATCCCTAGAGGAGGAGTTGTAGTCTCCTGAGGGATTTCAGTAGATTACTCCCACAGAATACATAAAGAAAAGAAATAAATTGTTAGTATTTTTTGAAAATGTATTTTGAAAAGAAGAGAAAATATTTGAAATGTTTTTACAAGGATTAAGCAATTTATAAGTTATAGGAGTACCGAACTATTCATCTTTAGACTTAGTCTCTATTCAAAGATTTGTTATCAATCAAAATTAGGAATAAAATTGTATTCTCATCTAGTCTATTATTTTACCCTAAGTCATATGCATCTTATGACCATGAATATTTTGACTAAGGTTGTTCAACTCTAACTCTTATGCTTTATATATATATATATATATATATATATATATATATATATATATATATATATATATATATATATATATATATATATATATATATATTGGTGGTAATATTTCTTAGCTTTCTTAGACTTTCTAATTTGCTCATGTAACGAGCCTTAGTCGGTGACTCTCAAACCTGATGGTTTTAGGGTACAGGGTGAGAAGACACCCATGGACTTAGGACTCGAGCAAACAAGGTCACAAAACTAAGGATTTTATTTGATGATATGAACCACTATTAGGCATGAATAATTATTCTTTATGAGGCACAAAAATCCAGCTTATTCAGAGGATTCTTATTATATATATAATTCTTTTTAATAAGGCATAAGAATCTTTATTTTTGAACCCTAAGTGTGTAAGTGTATATGCATATTTCATCAAGGTAAAAATCAAGACTAAATTACTTTTTCAATTTTTCTTCCTAATCCTAGAAACCAAACAAATATTCTTATCTCAACCAAGTATAAGGGATGCTAATTGTGATTTCCTATTCCTTAAAATTAACTTAATTTCTTGCAAAAATACGTCAAAGTATTATTTTCCTTTTCAAAAGTTTTTTTTATTTAATATTTATTATTTGTTGTTTTTATTTTTAACTAAAATAAGACCTATGTTAGAACCCTCCCCCGCACTTAAACTTGACATTGTCCTCAATGTTAAAATGTATGTTCATTATGCTAGCATTGAAAATGAATAAGGGGAGGGGTAGATACCTTGGGAGCTGCAATAAGCATATAAGATAGGGGGTAAGAGTAAATAAAAAGATAAAGGCACACCCCCAAATCTTGATAAAAGCATTTCCCTATAAAAAAGAATAGAAACTCTAGGAAGAAAAAAATAAAGAAAAATAGATTTTCTATAGAAAAACAATATCTCTGGGTTGCCTCCCAACAGCGCTAAGTTTAATGTTTTCAGCCAAACACAATCATATGTCACTCAACCTCTATGTATGGCCTTCCGATGTTGGATAAGAAATTTAAACAGTTTTCTTGCATGGTCCTTGAAGCGGGACAATGGTGCATTCAAGAATGTTGAAATATGTGTCCAAGATTTTTCAATTTGAGTGCAAAATTTCTTGAGTACTGTGGCATAGGTAGGCAATTGTATATTCATATTTAGGAGTGAAACGTCAATTTTGACAGATTTGGTATCTTCTAGCACTACATCCATCCTAGTCTTACTCTCATCCAAATGGAAGGGCTGATCTAGACATTTGGGGAAGTATTCATGGGGTATATCAGATGCCTCAATGGTTGTTTTAATTTGTGATCCCGTGAAATATTCAGAAGGAGAAATCAATTCTTCTTGGTATGCTGGCTAACAGTAGAAACAAAAAGTGTGTCTATTTTGAAATTGTCTACTTGACCTTGATCCTTTTCGTCTATTTTATTGGCCTCAACTCAGTTTTCAAAAAATTGAATGTTAGATGGCTCATACTCAAATCAAGTTTCCTTTTCGCAAAGGAAACTCTAGACTTAAGCTCCAACTTGGGAGGCTCGATGATTGATGGAACAGATATAGATGTTGACACAGACAAGGGTCCTACCTTGGGTTTTCATGGACTAGTGTCCATGATAGGATAGAGTCTAATAGTGTGTTCACCTTTTTTATAGACTCATCAATGTCAAAGTTCTTTTCAAAATGGGCTAAGCATTTCTTCAAGGGGTCTTCATAACAAGACTCCTCGAAGGTGTGACTGACCGAAATATCAATCATATTGACCTCCTCATGGTCATCCATTTTTGGCGGTTGGGAACTAGTGTGAAAGATGTTTTCTATATAATTTGCAAAGGGAAAAACTTACAATAAAAAGAGTTTAGGAGCTAAATTACAAGTATTCTTAAAAAGATTACAAGTAGATCTCCTCAGAGATTCTGGAGAAGTGTGCCGATAGGAGTCTGGTCAGTTCGCGATCACTTTGTCCCTTTGACGATGCGAGCGATGAGATTCCCTTCTCGCCTGGTTCGGGGAATCGGAGAACAGAAAGTTGGTAGAACCCTCTTGTTACTTCTCAAAACCGCCTTCAATTAGAAATTTCTTCTCGCCTGGTTCCGAAAATTCCTTGAGAGAAGGTATTAGGGTATCAACACCCTGATTAGAGAAGCAATTCTTTAAAAGGTCTCTGAATTCAAGAGAATAGATCTCTATTTGTACATGGTGCGTCCTCTCGAGAAGTATGCCGTCTCTCTGGAGCCTGTGCGTGGTCTCTCTCCTTGTGCCCCTGGTGGGCTATTTATAGGGAGACCAGAGGTATAATTGTCCCTTGAAAGTATAGAAATAGATTGAATCAAATCTGTTTAAATCTGAAAAGTAGCCTTACTGCGAGGCTAGGATCAGCTTCTGCGAAGCTAGAAATGGCAGATCGGTTGATCTTCTTGATCCGTTTTGATCCTTTCCATATCGTTGGAAGATCTCTCCTGATCCTCTTACTCGTTTAGAAGAGTCAAGAGATTGTGGCAATCAACTACCAAATTTGATCTCAAATTTGATCTTAATTGGATTTGATCTTGATCCCGATTAGATCTGATCTTATCTGGAGATTTAATTGGTCAAAGATTGACCATAGCAGACCCGTAGCGGCGCTGCCCGCTTTGAACTACAGCGGAGCTGGAGGCAATATCTGGCGAAGTCAGAAGAAAGCTCTTCGGCGGAGCTAGATGTCGTCTGTGGCGAAGCTACCGCATACCCTTTCTGCGCAGTTGCGTGTGGCTTCAGGCGAAGCTATAAGTTAGCTTCCTGGCGGAGCTTTGAATGGCTTCAAGGCGAAGTTGGATGATCTTAGCGTCTCAGGCGAGGCTATCCCTTTGGGCTCATGTGATACTAAGTGCTAGCTTAGACCTGCTGAGGTCTGTTTAGAGGCAATCCATGTTCACTGTCTGCTTGCTGGATCAGTGGAGTCCAAGTTGCTTCCTTGTCCTTGAAGATGGGTGAAAACTGGTCGTCAGCTTGTCTGTCACTCATCTTTTGTAAATGTCAACAAGTACAAAACTGGTCGTCGGCTTGTCTATCGCTTGTCTTTTGTAAATGTCAACAAGTGTAGATATTGTTCGAACAATAAGAATCTTGTCTTTTTAAGTGTCAACAAGACCCCCTTCAAAGTTTTCGGAAGTCTGCAATAGCTCAGACTTCGAAATACTTTGAATTGCTTTGATCGGTGGTATGTGAAGTACGAACGTCGCCATGGTGGTTGAGTTCAGCTTCGCTTTCAATCCTGCTTTGGGATAGGTTCGCCAAAGAATCATGTAGATTCGCGTCTGGGTAGCTTCGCGTCTGAGCTTCCCAGAACAAGTTTCGCTCTGGAACATCTGTTTCTTTCCCGAGGCTAGCTGTTGTGGGCCTGTTACGAGAAGGATTACTCCATTGATCGAGTGAGATATTCTTCCCTTGTGCGTTTTCGAGGGAGGATATTCCCTCTCTTCAAGGCGTAATGAATGCCTTTATGAAGGAGACGCTTCTTCCTTTGCATGGTTCCAAGGGAAACCATCCCTTTTCTCAAGGCACAATGAATGCCTTAAAAGCGTTCGTGCTTCCACGCTTGAAAGGGCAGTGCCCAGGCCATGAGGCCTATAAATAGGACACTTGAGGTCCTCTGAAGAGAAGTGATCTGCTCTTCTTCTCTTCTCTTGGTTGAGAGAGATATGTTGGCCCAAAGGCCTTCCACTCTAGTTTTGATGATGATTAACTCATGTAGTTATGTGTACTAATAATCTTGCAATGTTTAAGTTTCAGATATTTAACAAGATATTAGTGGTGAAAGCTTCCACACATCTTTCACAAGGTGATTTAAGAGCCTAAGCATCAAAGATGACATCTAGTACTCATTGGAGTCAAGCTTGGTGAATCACGGTTTGGACCGAGTCAACTTGGAGACGGCGCTCTACAAGAAGACTTAGGTATCCCTAGTTTAGTTTGTGTTTAGATCTAATTTGTAAAGATTAGAATAGTATGATAATGCTCAAGTTCACAACACACACGTTTCATGTTTTGAATATTGGTTTTCGGTTTTTTCGGTTTTAGGTTTAACCGATCTTGGTTTTCATGAATAGATAGATCAAAACAAGTTTACATGGTTTAATGTATATATGATTTGTTCTATATACATGCATGCTTTAATTTCCTAGACAAACTTAGTTTTGACTCCTTTATTCATGTGTTATATGTTTTGGTATTTTTGACAAAACATATTTGGAATTAATGACAAAAACTATGATATGTATATGTTCATGTATATTGGATTTCTATCCATATACATCATGTTTCAAAATGTTTAAATATCATGTTTTTGTATTTGGATGAGTTTAGACAAAATGTATTTTCTATTCAAGAATCCAAGTTTTAGAAAATACAAGGTTTGGTTTTTGGTAAAAATGAAAAGACATAAAAATAGTTTAATTGCTTGATATTTGAGTCAAAACTTTTATCACATGTTTATATATCAATGCAATTTGACAAAACTATTTTTGGGGATTTTTAGTAGTTTATAAGAATTTATTGGATATTTATTTCCCCAGATTTCTGACCTGTTTTGGTGTCTGCCAGGCTGATCGGTCGACCGGTACGGTCGACCGCACCATGTAGACGGTCGACCGTATGGGTCGACCGACGTGCACAGAAACGTGCACGCTGGCTACACCTTTAGCCGGTTGACTGTGCCGGTCGACCGACTGAGAGCAGGTTTGCTCTCTGTTTGTTTGGGTCGACCGGGCGGTCGACCGCTAGCACCAACGGGTCAAAAATTGACCGTTGGCGGGTCGACCAGGCGGTCCGACCGTCAGGGTAATTCTGGCAAAAATTACAGCCAACGGCTATTTCTGGATTAGCCTATAAATACCCCTTTTGCAAGAGTTTTTCTCTAAGAATTTTTGTGCGAATTTTTACATACTCTCTGGTGTTTTTTACAGCAATAAAAAGAAGTTTTTGAGCTTGATTTGAACAATCTATTTGGTGTTTGTGTTAGGGTTTAGAAAATCAAAGAAAGAGTTTTGGGAAAAGATTTTGATTGAACTTCTCTATCTTAGTTTTAGTTTTTCCCAAGGATTTTTCTTTGTGATTTCTGATTTCCATTCCTTGGTTTTCTCCGCACTTGAGCAAAAATCTACTATCTAAATCTATAGGATATTTGTGTGGGAGAAGATATAGTTTGTGGGTTGTTTTAGACCACCAAGTTGTAACCCAATCTTTTCTTAGCTTTGTGCTTTGGGTTGTATCCCTCAAGTTGTGAGGTGATCCTTGTATTGGTTTGTGGTTGTGGAGGAGGTTGAGATTGTATTGATTTTGAGTTTGCCTCTAGGAGGAGGTTGTGATTGTTGGCTTGGAGTTGTGCCTCAAGGAGGAGGTTGTGTTTGTAAGGAGAGGAGTTGGGTACTCCTTGTATTGTGATTGCCCCAAATCCTCGGTGGAGGTTCCCTTTGTGGGAGTCCTTTGTGGACAAGCTAGTGGATTGGAAATCTTTCGTGTGTCGAAGGCGGAGATGTAGAGCTGGGTGCTCGAACCTCGATAACATATCTCTGTGTTTGCGTTTGATCCATTGACTCTCTCTATCTCTCTCTTTACTTTGTGTATTGTGCATATTGCTATATCTTATACTTGCTTGAGTGTGTGCATCATTGTTGTAATTGCAATTAGTTTTTTAAATCCGCATTAAGTTCACTAGATTAGCATCGTCACCTATTCACCCCCCTCTAGGTGTCTTTTCAAGATACTCAGATCTCTGAACTAGTGGGGATGCCCACTCTGGTTACTACCCGACCAAGGACCGGTAAGTCTTGATCATTCAGAGACTTTACCAATGAACTTTTAGGGAATTCATCTCCCTTAATTTAGCTTCAACAACTGCTTCAGGGATCGTTTTCTCTTGTTCTTCATTTTGCATCTGATTGATTTGCAGAGAAGGGTTTCAGCCCAGCTTCCCAGCGAAGCTATCACTTGACTGAAGAAAGATAATTGCATGCTTGTTAGGTTCACCACACAGGCAAAAACTGGGACTTAGTCTCTTCAAAGTTGAGCCAGTCTTGCCATATAGGTGGGGTCAAGACTGCGTCCCTCAGGATCAGTCTGACTTAGCCATATAGGCG